>PVHY01026214.1:0-17559 GCA_004024945.1 Uropsilus gracilis
GAGAGGGGCAGAGGCAAGGAAGGGGGAACTTGGAATAAGAACAGGAATTACAAGAGCAAGCAAAACTCAAGTCCGGGGCGAAGAAGCTCTGACTCTTGGGGAACACGCGTATCCTCACGCCAGGGGGGAACAGTCACACGCAGAAGCAACGGAAGCCACGGGGCCACGTGCGACACGCTACTCAAGCAGTTATCTCCTTGGACCGAAGCTTCCTGATGTGAAGAGTCTCAGATGAGCAGCTGAGGGCTGCCTTCAGCCCTGCGGCCTATGGGGTCAGGGCCTGTGGATTTCCCCGGTAAAGGGGTTAAGGGACAGGCCTCAGGCTCCCACTTCACTAGCAGAGGCCTCGGCCAGGAAGGAGGCGGGACTGAGGTCAGCCTGCCATCACCACCCACGACCACCCACGACCACCAGGCCCAGGCTGAGGCAGCCCTGCCCAGCCCCCACCACGCAGGCTCATCAAGTTCATCTCCTGGAAGCTCAAGCTTGTTGGCTCTGTGTCTACCTCGGGCGAAGGACGCACTTCCCTTCACCCTCACGAAGGAGAAGGGTATTTGTTCTTTGATGAGAAGGAGGCGACTGCCACACAATGTCATGCCGCCAACTGCTGTCACGAGGGGATGGACCTTTAAAGGGTGGGTTAATTCTCCCAGGAAAATCACAGCAGAAAGAAAGTGGATCCTCTTTGCAAGGCTCCAAGCTTTCTTATGTAAATACTGAACCTTCAGAAAACTTCTGGGAGTTTTGGTGGCTCCTGTTTACTCTTAGGACCAAAGTGAACAGGGGGGTAGACTCCCCGGCCCTTCATTTGTCTGTCCCGAATTAGTACGACCACAGCCCCCCTGGCTCCACTTCACTCACGTGGTGGCACTTAATGTCTCCAGTGACAATGCCTTAGCGCTGAATTAAAAGACTCAAGCGATTAACAGAAGTTCAAAAAACCATCGCGTTTCTGTTGCTGGTTTCATAGATTCAACTTTCTCTCTGATTAAAAAAAGAGCCCACCTATGGTCCACTTGAAAACCCCCAAATATCAACAGTCCGAGTGCTTCTGAGCCGTTTCAATAAGGATATGGACCGTCTGGGAAAACTGCACAGACCAGCACGCGGCCACGGCTTGGGAAGAATATTCTAGAAAGCCGAAAGTGCCACTTGCGCCTTCAAGTCCCAGCTCACTGAGGTTCCACGGAGGGTTGGCACAGCCTGTGGAGATGGTCTCCTGATAGGCCTGCGGCCACTGAGAAGGGAGGTACCCCAGGCCAGCCAGAGGCTGCCAATGAGCCTGTGGGTCAAGCACGCACTCCCAAGCGCATGGCCGGGCAGTAGCTCCCGTCTTTCTGTGGGGTGAGGGTCTGCACAGGGGAGGTGGCCCACTGGCCTTCACTCCAGTCTCTCAGGCGCCCATCTGGGTTTTCGCTACAGTGGTTTCCGGGGGAAGCAGTGGCCCCACTAAGTGCGGCCTCTCCATCTCTCAGGGAGCCCTCCCAGCATGCGCATCATCTCTCGGGAACAGGCCGTGGTTCCTGGGGGTTTTCAAGTCGGTGGCTATTCCTGAGCCTTGGTCAACAGGGGATGCGCCCTCCTCCGGGTCCAGTGGCCACCCCCGGTGTCCCCCTTCCCCACCCTGTGCCTCAACCAGGACCCTGCCCTGTCTTTGGTGTGGGCAAGCCATGGCTCCTCTAGGCGCGGTGCTTCCTGGAGGAGGGACTGAGCCCTCGACCACTGTCACCAGCCCTGCTCGACAATGGAGCTGGTGGAGAGGTGGCTATGTTCACGAACAGGTGTCCTGGGGACGGCCACCTTCCAGGCGTGCGCCCGGCCCGGCCTCACAGGGAACACAACCGGGGTGAGCCCCATGCAGCACCTGACTGCAGTGAGAGAGGACCAGCGTGAGAGCCCCATGGGCGAGGGGTGGAGAAGGAAGGCACACTTGCGGCCCCCCCCCAGGCCAGCAGGCCAGCCCTGCCCGGCCTCTGCCACTGCAAGAGGAGGATGCATGCTGCGGAGGGCTGCAAACGCCCCCCAGTCAGCCCAGGCGCCCCTGGTCAGCTCAGTCATGCCCAAAGGGCTCTCACACAGCCAGGCCCGAGCCCACCACCCCCCTGGGCCGGTGGGCAAGTTGCTTCCGATGCTGAGAAGAGCCTCCCAGGTGCTCTGCTAGATTCTGGAGTCTGTGTTGCGGGTGGAGACAGAGGGTAGCACCCGTAGCCCCCCTGCCCTCCTTCCCCCCGACTTCTCCTGCCTGGTGCCACCAGCAGGGTTCCCGTGGTCCCCACAAAGCGCCTGGCCAAAGGAGCTGCCTCCTACCACCAGGACCACCAGGCCCAAGCAGCAGCTGGCTCCCCTGCAGAGGCGGCTCAGGCCCCGCCTGACTGAACACAGCAGACTGAAGTGGCCGCGCGTAGCCGGGTGGTCCGAGGGCTCTAGCCCACGGTCTTTTTGGTCTTTCGTCCGAAGGACACGAGAGCGACCGAGCAAGACCAAACTGGACGTAGGGAGCGAACAGGTGGTCAGCGCCCCCCATGGGCAGGCTGTTCCTCGCCTGCAGGCGTTATTGACGCTGCCCAGGCAGCCACGGGCCTGGGCCTAGGTGGGGCCACGGGGGCTGGCATCGCACACGCTGACCTGAGGAATGTCATTTCCGAGAGGGTTCTCGGCCAGGCCTGGCTGTGCTTTGGCGCTGAGGGTGCCTGAGCTGCGCTGGGTGGTCAGCGCGGGAAAGGTGCAGAAGGGGAGCTGCGGACGCCCGGGGCCACCCTCACGCCTGCCCCCCGCCCGCGCACACGCACGCCATTTTCCTCTGTAGGAAACACGCTCCGTCTCTTCACTTCGGTGCCTTCTCACACGTTACGTGGTCGGCTGCCAAGAGTGAGTGGGCTTCGGGGGTGGGTGGGTGGGGGCAAACCCCAGTCTCCATGGCACCCATCTGATGTTCACACTAGACGGCGGTGGCCAGAGACCCTGGCCTTCCACGAGGGCTGAAGACGCCACGGGGAGCATGGGTGTCAAGTTCCCCCACGGCATTGTCCTGAGCAGCCTGCTTTCCAGCGAGCTGTGACCAAACGTAAAGGGACATAAGGATCCTTGCATGTGATGTGGGTGCCACAGAGGCCATGGGTGCCACAGAGGCTGATCGTGGCTGCCACAGAGGCCGATGGTGGCCCTGGCGATGGTGGCTCTGGTGTGGAAGAGATTCCAACTGCCCCTCCTCCAGAGTGGTGTGTGAGGTGCATCTGGGCAGTGGGTGGTCTGCTCCACAGGAGAAGGGGGGTGCAGGGGAGGGGACAGGCATGGAAGAGCCTTGCCCGCAAAGAGCTTCTGAGCCGTGGCCCCGGGGCCCAGGACGCGGAGCTGGCGTTGCTGTGCGGCTGCTAAGGGGATGGCTCTGCACAGATGGTCATGGCAGATGCACCTGGTGACGTCGCCGGACGAGACAGCTCAGATCTGCATGCTGCAGGTACCCCAGATCTGCACGCTGATGGCGTCATTCCTGCAACCCCAACGGCGCTGGTCACCAAGGACTCAGAATTACCCGGGGTGCCCTGTCAGAGGTCTCAGCTGCCCAGCCTCGCCACACTGTCCACGGCACTGGCACCACCCGCACAGGCTCCTGGCCGGGCAGTAACAAGATCTGCTGTGAAAGAGACCTGAGTGGCTGTGGGTCTGGGGGACCCCCCCTCCCCCCGCCAAGAAAACAGAAGAAGGCCCTGTCCGAAGCACCTGTCACGACGATTCTGACTTCTAAGGGTTTTCCCTTTGTCACGACGGAGAGCTTGGCTTTGGGGCAAGCCGCCCCCTCCCCGGAGATGCAGTAGGGACCCCGCAGACGCCCTCCAGACCAGGCAGAGGAGTGGGTCCCTGTGCGGCACGCTGCACCCTCGGGGTCTGGTGAGCGTGCCCGTGTGCTGCAGCTATGAAGGTGCACATGTAGCGCTTGTTTGCTGCTGAGGAACGCCAGCCACCATCGGATCCTGTACACATCTCTGCTGGCGGAGGGGCCTGTAAACATCTCAGTATCTGTGCAGCACCATGAGATGAGGGTGTGTCTGGAGCAGGGAGCGTGTTACCCACAGGGGATCCGGGTCTCCTTGGGGGGCCGGGGCACGTCAGCCCAGCTATCAGGAACTCATCTGAGCCCGGTTTGAGGAGACAGCTTCGACAGCTTAGAGTGTATGTGCAGCTCACGCCCCTGCACCGCACGGGCCAGCAGGAGGCTGGGGAGGAAGGGGAGTTGGGGCGAAGGTCTCCAGCTCACATACTTGGTCACAACATTATACAAAGGACACACAGGAGGACTCTTTGGGCGCTGTTGTCCAGGACTCGCGTGCCAGGAAATGGGCCCCACAAGTCATTTCTAACTGAAGAAAACAAAAGGCCCTGCAATGCCTGCATATTTCCCAAGTTCACGGCAGCCTGGACCGGGAGTTGCTTTGTTTAAGCGCAAAGTCACAATAAACACAACCGTGCCGCAGGAGAGGCCTGAAAGCAGAGCGAAACTACAGTTCTGCCTGCGCTGGCCCTGCCCTGGGGGGCAGGAATGGCTGGAGCCAGCACGCAGCACTTGGTGGGATCTACATTCCAAGGCCACCCAAAGCGAAACAAGCATTTGCGGGTCTGCATCTGAAAGGCTTCCTTCTCTGGTTCGGCATCCTCATCCACTCACGTAGGGGGACTCGTCTTATGAAGAGAGGGAGGCTGGGAGCCTCAGGGAGCTGATTCCAGTCCTGACTGGTTCAGGGGAGATGGCTGTGAATAGCCAGAGGCGTCCGTCCCCACCCCCGCCTCCTCAGACCGTCACCGTCACCGGCCCGCGACAGACACAGACCACATGCTATGTCCACGGCTTCAGGCCGGAACACGGTTGAGGTTATCTGTTCGGACTGAGAACCAGACCCCGACTCCCAGGTAACAGCCTGCAAGAGCTTGCAGGCTGGCGAAGAGGCTGATGCCACCACCCCTGACGACCCTGATGGCCACCGGGCTGCCGGTGTCTGGGGGAACAGGTGGCTGCCACACTGCGTCCATCCACAGCCCCAGCCTGTCGGGCATGGTGTGTGGGCACAGGGGGACGGGCCCCCAGGAGGCTCGATGAGGAGACAAGCGGTCTGGACAGGTAAACAGGGGCACCCTGTCCACTAGTTCATGTGGCTAGTGAGAGCTGCACCCCAACACCCAGGCGGCCGTGGATTGCCCTGGATGGGAGGGAAGGGCCCTGTGGCAGGGGATGCAGACGCGCCCCGGAAACCCGGGACCCTGAGGGAGGAAGGCCGGCCGAGGCAGGTGGGGAGCTCCGACGTCTGAGAAAATGAGGGTGTTCACATCCGGGGGATACCCAGAGTGGGGGTTTGGGAGACAGATGTGGCCACGGGTCAGCACCGGCGGCACCTGAGAGAAGGCTCCGGGTCTAGGCAAACACCCACTTCCCCTAACTCACCCGTTACCGCCACGTGAGCCCGGTAACCTCCTTGATCAGGATCCACCCGGAGCCTTACGAGACACTGTATGTGCATCTCCTGCCTGCCTCTCTGCGCTGTGTGAGGGCTGTTCGGCTGTGGCGCCCCCGAACGCCAGGCCTCAAGCGTGTGCTGGCCGAACATGGAGTCACCCTGGATGCGTGGCCCAGGCTCCTGGGCCTCACCCCCTCGGCCGCCAGGACCCTCCCCTCAGCTGTCTGGGGGACCTCACGGACGCTGCCCACTGAGGTTTGCCGAATACGTCATCCCTGGAGTCACTGGCTCTCGTTACAACTTAAAGAAACAAACAAACAAACCTCCCTTGGTCTTGGTCTTTCAGAGGTGTTTTACTGCTTTCTGCTCTGAAGACTAAGGCATGTACTTGATGCCTTCAGTAAACGCCTGTCCCTGAACGAGCTGCTGAAGAGTCGCACGCGCATTCCAAATTTCAGAGGGGAACAACAGGGGGAGCCGGGAACGGAAGCCCCGCGTGGAGCGACAGGGTAACAACCTACCGGGGCCGCGGGATTTGGGTCCTTTCAACAACACGGCTTCTCCAGCCACAGCTCTGGCTCTCAACCGGAAGGGCTGTTCTTAGTGAGCATTCATTGGCTGCAGCCCCCGGGGTCTGTGGCCCCTCACTGGACCAGCCATGCCCCGCCCAGCGCCCCACCCCCCACCCCCGCCCCAGCCCATGTCTTAATGCATTGGCTCCGTGACTGTGCTTCCACATCAGCGGCCCCGGACCATCAGCAGCACCTCACACAGCTTCGGAGGAGAGAAATGGGGAGAAAGTGCCTTGTTGGTCAACGGGAACAGGGCGAGTAAGCTATAAATGCACCTCACTCCATATGAACGGCCGGAGGCGCTGGAGTGTGTGTGTGTGTGTGTGTGTGTGTCGGTGGTAGGGGGTGGGGAGGGGCGGGGAGTGGGCTGAGGGGCACCAGGCATCCAGTGTTGCTGGGCAGCTGTTGCCCAGCTGCGGGATGGCTAAGGCCGCCTGGGTGTCTCCTGCTCATCAAGAGCGTGGCTAGGCTGCAGCTACCCTAGCAACCGAAACCCCTGACCTCCCTTTTCGATCAGAGCAAAATGGCGCGCTCCTAGCTGTTGGCGGGAAGGATGGAAACGCAGCCTGACTGTGGAGACCGGCTCCCCCGCGCGGAGCGTCTCACTGGGCGTGGCCAAGGGGTGGCCCCGCCTAGCTGGTGAAGAACCCCAGGACCCCCATCTCCGCCCAACATGCCAGGAGGCTCTGTCTCTGGTGAGGCTCCGAGAAGGACCTACTTTCTGACAAAACTGCCTGTGGCGAAAGCGAGAGCAGCAGCGGAGTCTTCCTCAAGGGAGTCTCTAGAGGTGAAGTGAAGGGGCCTGGGGCGGGGGGCGTGCGGGCTAAGTCTCACAGGGGCTTTCCCAGAGGGCTGGTGACGCCCGCCGGTCTAGTGGTCCCGAGATTCGGTTGTTCCTCTGCTAAAATGCTGCGAGCGCCCGGAAACTACACTTACATCATGTCTGTCCGGATCTGGCTGTGCCGACCTGGCAGAGCATCTTAAGTCACGAGGGCTGACTCAAGTGACCCACTGCAGCGCTGCCTCCGCCAGTGGAGAGCCAGGTCTTTGCGAGACTTCCCTGAACTGGCCGAAGCCGTGCCTCTTCCTCGGAGCTGAAGCCCATGACCAAAGCCCGGGCAACAGCCGCACTACAACCAGCTGCACATGACAGAGGTGTGAACTGGAGGACAGTGCCAGGGAGTGGCACTCCTCGAGGGAGTGGATGGATGCAGAACACAGTGGGTGCGGAACCTTCATCTTGCGCATGTGTGTGCATGCGTGCGTGTGTGCTGGTGTGCATGCTCCTCGCAAGGGCTGCTGAGAATGGGCCTGGCCACACAGAAATGTGGAAGACCACGTGTCTGGGGGCACATCGCTGCTTCTTCTGGAAGGGGGAGGCCATGTGGGCCCTCCTTCAGCCTCTGTCTCAGAACCCTTTCCACAGGGTCTGTCAATGCTGGACTAAAGACGAAAGTGACAAGGGTCCGTAGGGGAATGTGGCTGGAGAACCTCAGCCACCCAAGACCTGACACGGTGGATAAAGATGCGCCACCCCTGATACTGCAGCTTTGTCTCTCACTCAGAGACGTCTGTTCACGAGAAACTGGCAATCATGACGCCATTTTGAAAGTGAGCACAGCCAGGCACCTTCCAGGCAGGCCGTGTACGCGGCTGGGGCAGGGCAGCACCACGGACCCTTGCTGACCGGACACTACCACCTCGCTGATCTGGTAGCTGGAGAGAGTGATTCACCACGTCCTGCTGTGAGCCAGCACGAGAGAGGTGAAAAGAGAAACAACTCCTCTCTGTGCCAACTGGACCTAAAATGTGGGTTTTAGCCAGTATGTGGGTTTTCCTCTTGATAGGGCTCTTAAAAAAAAGAACGAGGGGAACGACTTTCAACCAGCTAAACCTGTGCTTCCTGTCCAGAGGATCTTAAATTCAGGCAGCTGAGAGGAGTGCTTGAAGCACACTGGTCAGACTGTCTTGGCTGTTCAACTAGCTTTGCGTGCCTAATGGCGCACGCACGCACGCACATACACACGCTCACTCTCTCCCATCATCATCAGTTGGTCTCCTGTTAGCTTCCTTCTGAGACTCCAGGCCCCGTGGGACTCTGACTTGGGAGAAAAGCCTTTCTAACCAGCTCTGCAGTCACTGTTTCTAAGGCCAGCCCTTCCTAGGCCAAAGGGAAGCCCACTGACAGCTGTCAGTGGGGCAAGGACACAGAAACGAAAGCAAACACCCAAGTTGGCTGCAGCGAGCGGTTGGTTAGGGAGGGAGAAAAGCACATGGAAGGTCAAAATTTTTTAAGGCCCAGCACGCAGACACGCGACACGTTTCCTTACCATGAAGCTTCTGCTTAGGGGGCTGGGGAAAAAAAAAAGGCCCAACAGGTTAACTGCATCACCAAGTGGAGGGCGGTTTCCAATAGAAATAAAGCCGAATCTCCTCTCTTTCTTAGAGAGAAGAGCGTCAACCTGCAAGGCAGAACGCGGCGCCAAGAGGGAGGGACTGCAAAGAGGCGCCTCTGCCAAGCGCTCTGTGCAGGAGCCACGCAGAAGCAGCCCATAGCATCTTGCCTCTTCTTGTTAATTAAGGAGGAGGCGCCGCGGCCGAGGACACGGGCTGGAAGCGGCTGGAAGCGGCTGGCTGCGGCGCAGATCTGGTCTGCGCACGCTGGTGAGCTAACATTGATTTTCTGCCCCAGTGGAGGAGCCTTTCCTCGGATGCGTGCCATGTAAATTCATTTCACACAGCTGCTTAACGTGGCTTGGCAAGGCACCGCCGGGCGAGCTGTGTGGGAGGGAATGGCCAGATCCCCCCACGAGCAGCTGATGGGAAGCAGCTTCGTGCCCCCAGTCATCTCCCTTCTGACTCACCAGGTGATCTTGACAGTTCCACCGGAGAGGAGGAAAGAGGGAAGGGCAACGTCCCGCCCATTAAGCACCTTTCCCGAACGCTACACATGCGATGCCGCGCTCGGGATGAGGTCTGCAGAACGGCGGCTCTGCTGGGCCGCGCCGAGGACCGTGTCTGAGGGACTGAGCACTCGGGCTGCGGAATCGTCGCGGGCTTGTGCGCCCGACACACATGTCGCTGGACAGCGATGGGATCGGGGGCACCATACCTCGCACCGCACCAGGAGCTCTAAGCTCCCCGCTCGCCGCTGGCGAGTGTGATTCAGTGTGAGCAGGCCAGTCCTACCCCTCATCTAAGCAAAGTGATATCCGTAAGCATCTCTGCCGCCGCTTCACTCAATAATAACCCACTTTGAGGGCGATTACGAGCTGAGAAACGGCGACAGGCTGGTAGTAAGCAGTTTTGTGGCGAGAGTGGAGAGACTTTTTGTTGCTGTATGTAATTCCTGTGTCAGAGGGGATCGTGAGATGGCAACACGGCACAGATTTCTAAACCCGGTTCAGAAAGAACATTCTGCATCAGCTTAGTGGATTGTATCTGCCCGGAGGCTTTGACACTGGAAGGGGTCCCAGCTGGGATGGCAAGCCCTCCTCTCCCCACCTCCCCCAGGCCTCTGGGAGCCCAAGGGCCGGGGTCTAGGGGGAGTCCTGGCCCCCAGCTCAGGGTGTGTGCAGGACGAGGTCACTGTGGAGGCACAGTCACTCCGTGGACACCACACAAGTTCTCAGACAGCACGAGGACACACGGGGTGGCGCCAGAGAGGGCAGGGCTCCATGACTTGAACACGGGTGGGGTGGACGCGACCCTCTCGGGCGTGGGGGAAGGGAGCATGCCGAGGCCATGCAGACAGGACCTGGGGCGCATGCAGCGGCTACCCACCACCACGGGGCCGGAGAGGAGGAGGAGAAACCGAACGACAGAACAAACGGAAAACCCGGAACGAACAAAAATAAACAAAAGACACCCCCCCCACCCCATGGGATTTCCTGCCAGGGCTTTGGCTTTCTCGTTCGGGGTTTGGGTCATGTTTGGGGCAGCCAGATGGCACGTTCAGGAACACGTGGGGGGAAAAAAAAGGCCCAGGTCCCGCGGCAAGCCGGGGCATGTGGCTACCTACCCGTACTGGTCAGGTTGGTGCATCATGGGAGCCTGAGAGTTGCCATAGTTGGGGTGCTGGGAAGAAAACATGGGGCGTCCGCCAGCCCCAGACTGGCTGGGATAAGCAGGCGACCTAATGTATGGTGGCCTAAGGTAGAAAGAAGAACAGCTTCTTGGGATTTGTTCTGCAGACAAGCACGAAGCCCCCGGCACCGGCCACTTCCACGCACAGGCGGGAGGAGGCGGCCCGTGGCCCAGCACGCAGCACCTCAGCGGACTGGAGCAGACTGGAGCGCTGTCCTCTCAAAAAGGGGGGGCGGGGGGACGTGTAGGGGGTGAGAGAGCAGGAGTTTGAGATTTGGCCTCGGCTTTCTAATGCCTCTTTGACTTTGACGAAAGCCAAAAACGGGACAAAAGCTCCCGGTCGAGCTCCTGGGGTGCTAACGGGGCTTCGGAAGGGCCTCTGGATTAAGATGTAGAGCGAGGCTGCGGGGAGGTGCGTATCTGTCACCTGTGTAGCCAACGTGGTCTGTACACTGACTCAGAAAGGGGGCCAGAGCGGGGCTTTTTAATCAAGCAGGACTAGGCCTTCATCTCCCTGGTTATCTTCTTCCCAGATCACTTCCCAAGACTCCCCTGTCAAATGCAATCAAGGACTTTCTATTTAAAAAGAAAATACCCTGCACTTTACGGGTCGTAACAACGGGCGATTCATTTAAGCCTAAATTAGAAATCAAAACTTCGACTGGGCCTGTCCAGCCCATCGTCCCAGGCAGGATGACGATGACGTGCCCCAAAGCCTGGGCGGACTCAGCCCGGAGCTATGCTGCGGGCGCTCGGAAAATTCTAGTGGCCGTGATGCAGCTGACAGCGAGATGGAAAATATGACCGACTTTCATTTTAATTCCTCCAGGGAAATTTGTTATTATTTGGAGCAAACAGTGAGACTGGAGGAGGGTCCCTGACATTCCCAAAATAGCAGCTTTGGAGGAAAAGCAGCAGAGGGACTCATTTGAACACACACATGCACACACACGCACACACTTTTATAGCCCTCGGACTGAAATCCGAATCTCCTCTTTTCTGTCGGAGACATCACGTCGTCCTACGTAGCCTTCAGTGAGCTTTGTTTTAAAGCGTATTTTAACACCCGTGAAACACAATTTAAAACATCCCTCCATAAGCTGCTTTTTGAACACTCGCTCTCGCCTGACAGGTGGTTCAGCAGGCGACTTCTACACAGGCCAAGGGGGTCTCCTTCAAGAACTAATCTTAATGCTGAGAACTAAGAGAATTAAAAATTCAGAATAGAAAAGCGGTAGAGAGGAGAGGCAACGGGAGCCAGCCCCGGCTTCCTCAAGCCTGCTGGACCGGCTACGTCTGGGTGTGGACGGGCAGACGGGCATGGCCAGAGGAGGAAAACGCTACCCAGCATGTGACATCTGTAAATCTCACACATGAACGTGCAGACAAACATACACAACACACACGTGCAGACAGAGCTCGCATTATAGAGACTTATGGTGGGGGGGCCAGTGGAAAGGGGGGAGTCCTCGTCCATGCTGAAGTGTCCACTAGCCGGGGGACATCAGATTCTCTGGCTCACCCTAGCACCCCCTGCCCCCGACCTGCCCTGCAGAGAGACCCGCCAGCTGTGGTGGCACAGAACACAGTCGACACGAGGGGGAGGCCAAACACAGTCACACGCACTGCTGGCGCCACACCCCGCAGCCCCACGATGGCCCCCCCAAGCTCAGCACGTGCGCACAGGTTCACACAGACCGCCCACCCCGCCGGCATCATACCTGCTCTGCGCCGAGTTGGCAGCGGCCTGCATCACTGCAGCAGCTGCCTCCTGTGCCTTACGGTTGACGGCAGGCATCGGCGGCCCCATGCCTGGCCCCCCCTGCTGCGCCATGCCAGGGGAGCTGGGGGTCATGCCGCTCACGCTGCCGGGGAATGGCCTGCTCTGCATCCCGGTGGAGGGCGTGCGCCCCAGGGGCAGGGAGCCGCAGGGCTGGCCCGGCCCTTGTCCGTGCATCTGGTTGTTGGCATTGATGCCCATGCCGGGCCCGGGGCCGCTGTAGCTGGCGCTGGGTACCCCACTGTACGTTGGGGGTCTGGAGTAGTTACCTAGAGGGAAAGCAAACACAAGGTAAAGCCTTTAACTTCACATCTGAATGTGTGGCAGCAGCAGCTGAACACGCATCTCGGCCGACAATGGGGTAGGGGATGGGGGGCGGGGATCACTTCCCTATGAAGCCTGCTTCTCTCGGTGCCCATGAAGCTGGCATCAGAATCTGCTGCCCTCATGTTCCACGGGGGGCCAGCCCCACAGGCCACTGCCAGGGAGGCCCACGCAGACACATCCAGAGCAGCCCCATCCAGAGGGGGCTGGCGCGGACTGGCTGCACCACCTGGCTGCAGGTTCAGCCCCGGGAGCCGGGATGGCTGCCCCGACACTGCACCGCCACCTCCACCAGCGATGACGAGGGGTTCAGGCGGGCAATGCCGGGCTGACGCACACTTCCTTTCAACCCCCCAAGGGAAGCATTCGTGAGGTGTGGTTGTGGGGCGCCATTAATGGCTAAGACACGCCTTAGACAAAGGAACACCTGTACCTACTCTTGCCCATCTTCATTCCCAGCAAGGCTTTTATCTGTGCCGGCAGCCCCCTACCCTCCTAGGAATGTCCCACCTCAGAGACACGTCCCTGAAAGATGAAGGTGTTACCCCACAGGTGTTTTGCTGCTGGGTAATGACTCCCCTATCCTCCTACCCCACGGGCTGCACACCCCAGGATCCTGGGTTTCCCTTCCCTGCTACCGCATCGTGACTGTCCCTTCACCAGGGCGTCGAAGGGGCCCGGACCCTCTAATAAAAGGCTCAGCACATGTTCGCTGAGCCTGGATCTGTGACTCGAGTCCGCCTCCACCTTGGACTGCCTCAATCTCTTCTGTCCATCCTTCTTCTTTTGCCCCACTCATGGCTCCCAACATGTGGACACTCACATACGTCCAGCACCATTGCTAATCCTCCAGCACTGGGAATGACTCCTACTTGCTTTACTTTGGGGGTGACCACCAGACAGACAAAGGGGTGGGTTTGGGTGTGGAGCTGTGTCCACCCACAGTCACGGCGGCAGTGGGCACTGTGCAGCGCAACGGAGGCGCCAGGGAGGCAGGCTGGGCTCAGGCATGTCAAGGAACCGCTGCCCAAGCACGTTCCGGCGCCCCCAGCCGGCATCTAGTCCACGGCCGCCCTTCCTCTCTCTCCACGCCTCCTCTTTGGATGGACGCAGACAAGTCACACCGAGGGCACGGAAGGCAGCGGGTAACCCCTTCAGTCCCTCAGTGGGCACAGGAAGGGCGGCTCTGAGCCTGATGCCATTGGCTGGTGAAGACCAGCAGACCACAGTAGTAGACCAGCAGACCAGGATTCCAGCTGGAGCAAACTGACTCTGGAGTCCAAGCTATGGGGCGACCAAAGAGGCCGCCTTTCAATAAGCGGTTTTAAGTACAGCGGACGGAAGACGATGAGAGCTGGCGGAAGATGCGTCATCACCAGGCCTCCCACTGCCTGGAGTCGCTCCCCGCCCAGGGAACAGCCGTTCCAGGCACTGCAGATACAAAGTCACATACAGTTCAGCTCCTGCATGCAAGAAGCAGGTGTGCGTGTGTGCACATGTGCATGTGTGTGCATGTGTGTGCGTTCTGGAGGAGCAGGGTGAGAGGAGAGAGAACAGAGCAGAGAAGAACACAAAGCACAGTCCCAAGACAGGGCTGTTTGGGCCGAGGTGCCCCCGGGGCAGGGGCAGCCGAGTCCTTGGAAACCTGCACCCCCCTCACCCTCCTGTCTCCTCCCCACCCCGCCCCTGCCCCCGGCTTGTGAAGCCGCAAGGAGACGAGTCCTCACGATCAAACTGAATCGTCAGGACTGAACAACCCAAGATGGAGCAGGGACCTCAGGTCTGGGGGAAAGTGGTTATCCTCGGTCTGCGGGCATAGGCTGGTCCCTGACCAAGGGGGGGGGGGTGTCTCTGGTCACGGGCTGGACACTTTCCCTTACAGAGCAGGACACTGGGCTTTCCAGGCCTCGCCAGCAAGTCCGCGCCATGGCTCCACGTCACCACGGTGCCCTGGGGCAGCCTGGCCACGCTCTGCGACGGGCACCCGGGCCCCAACACAACGACTCTATTCACGAGAACAGGCCGGTGGTGGCAGAGCAGCGCGGGTGCATCTGCAGGAACTGGCACCCCCCCCCCCCGCAGTCTGGCACGGGCTGACGACACACACCAGGGACACAGGGACAGCGACAGATCGGCACAGCCTCCGGGGCCTCGGCACGGCTGCACGCGGGAAGGCAGAAGGTGCCAGAGGGGGGTGTGGAGACCCAAGCGAAGGGAGGACGGGCGGGACCCCCAGGCTCAGGGCAGGGGCCGGCTGGCACGCCAGGGGTACAGGGCCCTGGCCAGGCTGCTGGGCTCCACCGGGCATGGCCCGCAGGACACCTCTCTGGGAGCAGGAGTTGAGCCACCTCCGGGCCCTCCCTGGCCTGCGCCCTGTCTGTCCAGCCGCTGAGGGTAGTGGGGACGTAGGCTCCTCTGGGCGCTGCCCGTTACGAGAACAGAGGCGCGCTCGAAGCTCAAGTGCCCACGTGATCGGCTCACAGCTTCATGCTGCCACGCTGGGGCTTCCTTCTGCCACCCCAAAGCGTGACGCGTGACTCACTGGGTAAGAGACCACCTTCAGCGGAAACATGGACCCTCCGCCTCACAGGAAATGCAAGGACACTTGGCTCTTGCCGCTGTGGAGGCTGACGGGTGCACAGGGCTGTAGCAGGGGGCATGGGAGGGTGGCCCCACCCGGGGGCGCCGACCTCTGGCCACGGCTGCAGCAGAGGGAGGCTGTTGCCCCAGTCACCCGCAGGCAGGCGCTAGAGCCCCCACCCAGGAAAGACACGGCAGGGGCTAAGTACCCCTGTGCTGTAGGGCCACCCTTCTTGGCCAGCATGTATTGCTCGGCGTGGCTGCTGCTCTCACTGAAGTGCCCGGTGACTGGGGTTGGGGCCACGCACACCCACCCTGCATGCGCCTGGCCCCCAGACAGCTGCCCCAGGCACTGCCCTCAGTGTCCTCGGCTAGATGGGCTGCTCCCACGAGCTGGCACCTCGAAGCACATGTGGGGGGCCTGTGCCCGGACCACCGGCCCTCTGTCCTGTGAACACACTCAAACCCCCCTTTCCTCTCCATGAGACAGTGAAGAGGCCTGCACGCACAGGGTTCCAGGGCTCAGCATCAACAGTGGATGCCCCGTCTCCAGCCTGGGCTCGAGCGCCGGTTCCCACCCTTCCTGGCGGCAGGATCTTGGTCAAGCCACGGCACTGCCCTGGTGGCCGGCTCCTTCGTCACCCGTCACATAAGGTCATCATGGGGAGCAGGCAGAGCGCAACAGCACGCAGCCAACCTCGAGTCAGCTGACACACGACAGCGATGTCCCTGTCGTCACCAGGCGTCGCGGCCTCCGGCCCAAGCACCTTCTCACATCCTGGGCATGGAGGGAAGCATGATGCACGGCCCCTTCCAGGGCCAACTCAACAGCGCGGCTTTCTCCCCGAAATAAACACACACTGAACGGATACGCCAAGCAGAACACGAGCGGAAAAGCCAGGCACGAGAAGTGCAATCTTATGTCCATGTTTCTCTAATAGATTAGTAATTTGCTGGCACCCGCTTTGACAGAAAACAGATGGATCCGGCATCGCGCACAATGCCGGCAGCAGATGCTGGGCCTCCCACCTCAGCTGGACGGGCCTCGCAGCCAAGTCCGAGAGCCCGCGGTTTTCGAGTGGGTTCATCTTGGCACGGCAGCGCTGGAAGACCGGTCGCCGGATGCATGCAGCGTTCAGGCCGTCGGGAGCTCCCAGCAGGCAGCGGGGAGAGGCGGGGTAAGCTTGACCCACGCAGGCCGCCACCGTCAAGGAAGGAGGCTGACAAAGAGAGCCTGCCTCCCTCGTCGGATCCGCTTGCTGCTCTGGATAGTGGCCGGCTTACAGTTTTTGCGGCATGACGACAAGTGTCTCCTCACACTTCAGATTCTGTTTTCCGGTTTCAGTCATTCATGCTGCCTTGAGCACGGCCACCATGTGCCGTGGAGTGGGAGGCAGGACGCTTGAGCCTGGGCGGCGGGTCACTGGCTCTGTGCTGTGGGGGAGGTATTTGTGGACAGAGGCGCCCTAGCCCGGGCCTCGTCTGGCCAGCAGCACTCGGGCTCTCCCAAGCAGTCCATGACATATGACTGGGTCACGTTCGCTGGGTTAGAGCTGACATACGGCACCAGAGGGGCCTTGGCTTGTGACCACGGCAGAAGGAAGACTCAGGCTGTGTCTGGTATGGTGACGGGCACCTCTGCGTGGCCCATGCCTGCTGCCCAGGGCCGATGAGCTGGCTTCTGTGCTGACAGGGTTAACGCACCTTCTCCGCACGGTCCCCCGCCTGCCCCCACAGGCAGCGCGGGCGGCTGGGCCCTGTCACTTAGCGCCAGGCTTTTGAAGCATCCTTGCTGTCACCTACGTCAGTACTTGATCCCCTTCGATTGATGAGCCGTACTCGGTGGACATGTGGGTTCGTGTCCAGTTTTTAAGCTGCACACAGGGCTCTGCATGGACGTCTGCTTCATTTATCTCGGGGAAGCCCGAGGAACCAGAGCGTGGGCTTGCCAGGTACTCGTTTGCCTGAAAAAAAAAACAACTAAAAGACAAGAACAAACAAAAAGCAGCCATCCCAACAGCTGCGCCGTGAATAGCGCTGTGGCCTGAATGTCCAGTGCACCCGCAGCGAGGGATGTTGAAGATTTTTCACGCGCTCATTTGGTGGTTTCCATATTTTACCACGAGTCTGCTCGTGTTGAGGAAAAAGCCGCTTTCCAGAACCTTCTAACTCTCCCTCCTCCTCTTCAGCTCCGGGGCACAGCACTGCCCGTGCAGGACTGGCTGAGGGAGAGACCCCCCCAGCTGCGTTCGGTCTAGCTCTTTGTGGACACAGGACTGGAGCTCCGCGCTGGTGAGCAAGGGAGGCACTGCATGTCTGCAGGCTGGTGTGCACGCGAGAGTCCTCAGGATGCAGGGTTGACGCGATGATGGCGGGAAGGCCCTTCCCGGAGGTGTGGGGAGCTTCCCGTCTGGAGGCTGGTTCCACACACAGAAACTGACTCCTTGAGAAGCTGCACCGCACAGGAATCCCAGCTCCACGCTGACAGCGTGGGCGCATGCAGGGACACGGACCAAGATGGTCCTTAGCTCTGCCTCCGAAAGACACGTCTTCAGCAGCTGTCAAGCCCGGCCGTCAGGGAAACAGCAGGTCCAAAGTGCACCGGTATCCCGGGACCTCCCCACTCCCAACAGCACCTGTGTGCTGGTGGCTGGGCAGGCAGCGTGGCCCAGGAGGCAGGTGAAGGGATGGACCTGGACAATGTCGTGTTCTGAGTACGATGAGGAGGGAGGCTGGCGGGGGAGGGGTGCAGTGGGGGGACAGTCGGGGG
>PVHY01026215.1:0-17538 GCA_004024945.1 Uropsilus gracilis
GAAGGAAGGAAGGAAGGAAGGAAGGAAGGAAGGAAGGAAGGAAGGAAGGAAGGAAGGAAGGAGCAGGAAAATGTGGCCCTGAATCATGAGAAAAATCAGTCAATAGAAATAGATCTAGAAATGATGGAGATGAAAGGATTGGTGGTACAAACTTTGTTTCATTGTAAATCTAATAAATTATTGAAGTGAACACAACATGATGAGATAGAAAAATTTACAGCGAATCAGAATCTTTTTAACTTCCTCTCCAACAATAAAGAACGTAGAACATTTCAAGTTCAATTATTCCCTTCCAAAATATGTATCAATTTAACCTTATGTTGTTTTTACTAATTTCATAAGATTTTATTGTTTTGTGTGATCAGTGTTGTTTAGATTAATCCATGTAGTTACCGCTTTGTTCTTCATTATTTCCTTTTAATTAAGATCATTCTTCTGTGCACCCTGTTTTCTGTCTAAAGTATGCATTCTTGAATTTCCTTTAATGAGGATATATAATGGCAAACTGCTTTTGTTAGCTTGAATAATGTCTCTATTTAACCTTCATTAAAAAAAAATATTTCCACTGATCACAGAATCTCATATTGACAGTTATTTCCTTCAACACATTAAACCCTTTAAAAAACGTTCCTTTGCTATCTTCATTTTCTATTGATAAATTGTCATCTGTCATTCTAATTGTGACACATATGAGGATAATTTACTTTTGTGAATGACTGCCTGAAATGGCTTTTTGTTTTGGTTTTTATAAGTTTTCTTTTGTAGGGCTAAGTGTAAATTTCTTTGTACTTATCCTGCCGGGATTCACTGAATTTCTTGCATCTGTGAACTTAATTACTTAGTTCTAAATATTTTTGGCTATTATTTCTTCAGTTCTTTGCTCTTCCCTGTTTTCTTTTTTTTTTTTTTAACTCTTCCCTGTTTTCTTTTTCTCTCTGTCTCCTCCATCTAAACTTCAAATAGTTATTTGTTAGAGGCTTACACGATTCAATTGTTACCTTTTTTTCCCACATGTTCTTTTTAGTTTTATGTCAGATGTTTACTTTTTTTTTTTTTTTTGAGACTAGTTCTCGCTATGTTGCCTGGGATACCACAGACTCAAGTTGCCCGGGGTACCTCAGACTCAAGCGATCCCCAGCCTCAGCCTCCTAGGTATCTGTGATTACAGGCACCCACCACCGCACCCGGCTGCTTTTTCGAGAACCAGGTCTCATTATGTTGCCCAGGGTAGTCTCAAATCCGTGAACTCAAGTGATCCCAAGTGATCCCAAGCCTCTTGCCTCCCAATGCTTGGACAACAGGCACACACCACCATGCCGGGCTAGATATGTTGACTTTTAATCATATTTTCAACCCTACCTTTTATTTCTGGAAACAGTTTGACTCTTTCTTCCTGCCCCCATCTGCTGTCTAGTAATTTTGACATCTGTTGTCTTCTGATTTTTCAGTCATTTCTGCTGACTTATGGTGCTTTGTTTCCTGGTGGTTTTGTGATTTGTTCTTGTTTGTTTGTATCATTTTATTATTCCTTATGACCCTATTGTTTTGTTTTTTTAACTTTTTTTTTTTTAATGATGTCTTTAAGGCCTGAGGATAGGTAAGTTTCTCCAAAGTGATTTGTTTTTGCTTTCTTTGGGCACCTGAGGGCATCATTGTACTTGGTCTACTTTAAACCTAATTCTTGGTTTTAGAATTTTTTTTTTTTTAAGTATCTAAGTTGTTTGATACATTAATGCCACAAGCTTGCATTACAGCTTGTGGTTAGAGATGCTGGGGGAGACAGTCTCTTCTTCCTATCTTAGCATGAAGGTTTCTGATGGGCAGGATGTTGTTGTTGTTTTTGTAGTTCCCTGATATTGATAGCTATGGTGGGGAGATTGGTGATTTTTCAGTTTGTCTCACACTGACAGTGTAACACTTTTGAGGGTTCTACTTTAGAGGAGGTTGGAGAAAATCTTATTTTAGTTTCCCTAGTTCAGGTGTTCCCAGGTTTTGATTTCTAAATTGCACAACATACAATGCTTTTAAAGTTGAACCTAAGCTCTCCCAGTTTAGATATATCTTTCACATTTCACTTCATTCTCATTTTATGTTTTTTGGGTTTTTTTGTTTTTTGTTTTTGAGGCTAGGCGCGCGCCACCATGCCCAGCTATTTTTTGAGACTAGGTCTCGCAAGCTATGTTACCCTGAGTGGGTCTCGAACTTGCAGACTCATGCGATTCCTAGTCTCAGCTGTATTCTAGGCTGCGCTTAAAGGCACGTGCCACCATGCGCAGCTCATTCTCATTTTAATTATCAGATTTTATTATTTAAAATATACTTTTTTTAAGCCAGGCACGGTAGCGCATGCCTGTAAGTTTCAGCCTATAAAGCAGCTGGGGCTAGGGATCACGGTTTGAGTCCCACTCAGGGCAACACAGCGAGACCTAGTCCCAAAAAATAGCTGGACGTGGTGGAGCGCACCTGTAATCCCAGCTACCTGGGAAGCTGAGGCTGAGGATTGCTTGAGTCCGTGGTACCCCGGGTAACGTGAGCCTGCGGTTCCATGGGCAAAAATAGCGAGACCTAGTCTCAAAAGCAAAACAAAACAAAAAATATATATACCTTTTTTTACATTTTAACTTTCCTGAAATCACCATCATCGGAGTCAGGTGTGGCTCAGGTATATGGTTTATGCATATCTGAGTATTAATGATAAAGCATGAAAACATGCAGAATAAACATTAGTGACTTGAAAGAAAATTTTGAGATATAAAGCAAAACATTCTTTTAAGCACTAGAAATCAAACGTGTATAGAGAGGAGCTTTTCTTATACTGAGTCATGCAAAGTCGGCAACATTCCTCAAACACTGCTCAAAAGTAGATTAGTGCCATGTTATTGCAAAGTCAAACTTGCCAGTCCAGCATCAATGATTTGTCATATTTCTAAAAATTGTTTTATAAAGTAGTACATCATGAATGTTCTTGGTGTACCCAGCATGGTGCAGAAGAGCAAGGTTAAAGGAGAAGAAGTCTTAGGGACACCTGAAGTAATTTTTTTCATTGTATTTTACTGTCTACGTATTATATGATAGAAATAGGTGACTAAATTAAGCTAGCTTTGCCAACAAGCATAAATAAGTTTTAAATTAAAGTGAAAGTGCTATACCAAGTTTTACAGCATTTTCTCCTTTCCTAGTGGTAAATGAAATAATGATATCTAATTCAACTGATGATGCTTTAGAATGCAAGGAAGATTTTAAGTAGTATTTGCTGTTCTATCTGCTGCTAAGTGATATCATTTTGATGAGATGTGGGATTCAGTTACCAGGATCCTTAAATTCCTGCTGAGAAAAGATTTGTTTTGTTTTGTTTTGTTTTGTTTTGAGACTAGGTCTCGCTATTTTTGCTGTGGAACCACAGGCTCACGTTGCCCGGGGTACCACAGACTCAAGCAATCCTCAGCTTCCCAGGTAGCTGGGGTGACATTCACGCGCCACCTCACCCAGCTATATTTTTTTGGAACTGGGTCTTGCTACATGCCCCTGCAGGACTCGAACCCTGATCCCTGGCCCCGGCTGCGGCTTTCTAGGCTGCTGCTTACAGGCATGCACCACCATGCCCACCCTGAGAAAAGATTTGACAGAGTTCCTGTTTTAGTGGCACACGGACAGGAGACACAGTGGGATGGCTAACTTTGGGTGTTTCATGAGGAAAGTGCTTTAACTATATCTTTCTCTTCTCTCTATTGCACACTAATTGTTCTTTGTTCTATTGAAGGTCTTGGCACTGGAATATGCTTGTCTTACTGCTGTGTAGGGCAGGCAGGTTTAGGGTTCCCACTAACAATTATACCCTTCAAGTGGAAGAGGTACAAATAACTTTTCACAATTTCTAGAACACATTCATAAACTTTTCTAGATAAAAAAGATACTGGACCCAAATACTGAGTTCCCTTGCAATAAGGAGCCAAAAGTAATCTTAAACTCAGTCATCAATATTTAGTAGAGTGAGTTAGATAGTCAATGAGTTCCCATTATTACCCTTAGTAAAGTCCTTAATTTTCTAAAATAGAGTTGGGAAACTACTTAAGTAATTTAAAAAGAAGCAAATCCAAAATGGAGTCTTCTACTCAATATCCAAGAGATTGCAGTTTCAGTTTTTTCCAGCCTTGGAACCCCTAATCCAATCAATCTGCAATTAAACTAGTAAGGTCATTTTGCTTGAAATAATTCCTTTTTTTTTAAACACTCCTTGATAGCTTTATTTTGTCCCACTTTCTTTCTTAAAGTCCTATTTCTTCTAAAAGGTTTATCCCATTTACAGCAATTTGCTCTCTCAAGCAGGTCTATTGGTCATCAAACATTCCTGGATCAAAACTAGATCTGATGACTTGGGGTTAACACAAATTAGTCTATCTTGGGCTCTGTATCTCTAAAATATACATATACATATATATATATATATTTTTTTTTTTTCAGACTAGGCCTCGCTATTTTTGCCCATGGAACTGCAGGCTCATGTTGCCTGGGGTACCACGGACAAAAGCAATCCCCAGCCTCAGCTTCCCAGGTAGCTGGGATTACAGGTGCGCTCCACCACGTCCAGCTATTTTTTGGGACTAGGTCTCGCTGTGTTGCCCGGAGTGGGACTCGAACCTTGATCCCTAGCCCCAGCCGCTTCATAGGCTGAAGCTTACAGGCACAAGCCACCATGCCCAGCTTGTATCTCTTTATATTAATCATAAAACCTATGAGACCAAGTCAGCTATTTTTCTTGTCAGATAATATGAACTGATTTTTGATGAATAAGCATAGGTAGATGAAAAGTACTACATCTAATATTACAAATTAAAGGTAGGTATGTTTCAAATTATAATATTAAATTTTAAACTATTTCATTTCATCATAAATTATCCTAGATCATGTTGCTTGAAAAATATCTGTTTCTATATCTGCAAGTTTATATAGATATCATTTATAAGTCAGTGATATATGAATTATTTTTAATAATACCATCTGGAGGTAGAATAACAAAATGCAAGCGAGAAGGCACAAACATACATATGGACACAGATCTCTTAATTTTCATTCAAAATTTCAGTCTTGTATGCTAGTTTTAAAGACTTAATCTAATAGTTGTGCTGATATTTGTGCCGACACAAGAATTTTCATTAACCCAATCTTTAAACAGTTCTTTCTCTTTTCTTAAAGAAACTAGTCCTTAAACTTTCATTTCAAATAATGGGTCCTTGTTCCTTATGGTGGGGATAGAGAATTTGTATCAAAGAGATAGACTCTTGCTTCCTAAGTCCAAATTTTTTTCTTTCTCTTTTTTCCCCACTTAAACAATGATTTTATTGATTGAGCACATAGACAATCAGAAAGAATACAAGCCAATTGTTTACTGACTCTTCATCAGAATCAGACAGAATTCAGCATCCTTATCCTTTCTGTTCTCTCAAGACATTTGCAAACAACAACTGAGATCCTCAGGAAGATGAGGAGCTAGTAGTCCCTTGGACCTAAAAATTCTCAAGATTTTACTGAGAGTTTGTGATTGTGCCATTCACAAAACATGCTTGTGCAACATTCTGTGAGCCCCCCAGCATCATACCAATTCGTGAGGGAGCGAGGCCGTGAGTGACCTGTTTGCAGACCTCCTCTTTCCCGTCTTCGGAAGTCAGTTTCAGCCATGTGGTGACACTCACAGAGGTAGGACAAAGTCACTGGGGGCCCTTCCTGGGAGCCTCTGTGTGACCCCGGCTGGTAACAGACTGGCAGCTACAAAGAAAGCAATCCCGGAAACAACAGGAGGTCACTGAGCACGCCTTGTCCTGGTTTTCTCTCTGGTTTGTTTGTTTGTTTGTTTGTTTGTTTGTTTGTTTGAGACTAGGTCTCGCTATATTTGCCTGTGGTACCACAGGCTTACGTTACCTGGGGTACCACAGACTCAAGCAATCCCCAGCCTCAACTTCCCAGGTAGCTGGGATTACTGGCGCGCGCCACCAAACCCAGCTATATATTTTTGGAATTAGGTCTCGCTACGGGCCCCAGGCAGGACTCGAGCCGCGATCCCTGGCCCCGGCCACGGCTTCCTAGGCTGCCACTACAGGCATGCACCACCATACCCAGCCCTCTTTTAAATACCTAGAAAAGGTTGAGATTCTCATACTCTAGACTATGTGTCCCACTTAATTACCATTAGGCTACTTTTAAAACAACTTGGGCTCCAAGGCTAGAACCTTCCAAAGATAGCCAAAGAAAAGATTCAGGTAATTCCTGCACGCTGGTAATTGAGAAGCCCTTGTCTCTGTTCAGCCACATTTTTAAAAAAAGGTCCAATTCTCTGAAAAGACAAAAGCAAAAGATAATTTCACCCAATTCTATGACTTTCTTATGAAGAACACAAAGGTAGATCTGTGATAATGGTGTGCACTAAATTCAAACTTCAAATTTACTTATTTGTTTGTTTGTTTGTTTGTTTTTGAGACTAGGTCTCACTGTGTTGCCTGGGGTAGTCCCAATCTCGTGGACTCAAGCCATCCCTGGCCTCTTGCCTCCTAGTGCTTGGATTCCAGGCATGCACCACCACACCCAGCTTCAAACCTCAAATTTAAATTAGAAGACCTGAAACCATAACATACATAGAGGAAAATTTGGGCAAAACCCTCCATGAATTACAATTCAGAAATCCCTTTCTGGAAACATCTACAGATGGCAAAAAAAAATGAAGGAAAACATAAACAGATGGGACTACATCAAACTAAAAAGCTTCTGTACAGAAAAAGAGACAACAGGAAAAACAAAAATAAGCCCAACCGAATGGGAAAAATTTTTTGCCCTCCACAAGAGTGATAAGGGTTTAATAATGAAGATCCACAGGGAACTCATACAACTAAACAAAAGCAAAACAAGAATCCCAGTCAAAAAATGGGGAGAACTTAAAAGACACTTCTCCAAAGAGGAAATACAAATGGCCAAAAGGCACATGAAAAATTGATCAAAGTCACTAACAATAAGGGAAATGCAAATCAAAACCACAATGAGATACCACCTTACACCAGTAAGAAAGGCCCACATCCAAAGAACTGGCAGCAAGTGCTGGCGAGGATGGGGAGAGAAAGGAACACTCTTACACTGCTGATGGGAATGTAAACTGGTCCAACCACTATGGAAAGCTGTGTGGAGGACCCTCAAATTAATGAAAATGGAACTACCATTTGAACCAGCAATTGCTCTTTTGGGAATCTACCCAAAAGAGAACTCAATGTGGTACAAAGGGACACCTGTGCTCGGATGTTTACTGTGGCACTATTTACAACTGCAAGGACTTGGAAGCAACCTAAATACCTCAAAACAGATGACTAGATGAAAAAAAATGTGGTATATATACACAATGGAATATTACTCATTAATTAAAAATGACAAATTTGATGATTTTGTGATAACATGGATGTACTTAGAAGAAATCATATTAGCAGAAACAAGTCAAAAAGAAAAAGACAGAAACCAAATGGTTTCACTAATATATGGGACATAGGGAAAAAATAAGCAAAAGCCATGAGGAAAAGTCAAAACAGGCTAAGCACCAAACTGAAGCACACAACATTGGGCAGGGGGGAAGGGGTGGAATGGTGGGAAGGGTCGGGGGCGGGGTGAATCCCTGGGATTACAAAGATGTGAAATTTATATATAAATAAATTTGTTAAAAATACACACACACAAAGAAAGTAAAAAGTAAATAAATAAATTAGAAGAAAAATTTTGAGTCCAAGGCTTATTAATATCACTGAATATCGAACTCTACGATATCTTACTCTATCCCTTTTTCTTCTGCTTTAGCACCATTAGCACTGATCCACATTTATAAATGAAATATATTTGAAATAAATGTCTTTTTTCTCTAATTTTCTGAGTTGTTTAATGGAAAAAATATAAAGTTGCTCTAATTTGCATGTAACCTATTTTTTATTTTCAGTTTGGAAAGCTTAAAATTATTTCATTCTTAGCATTAATTCAACTTTTTCCCCAAAACTATTGTCCCTGAATTTGCCAGCTAACTTTGATTTCTTCTCTGAACTTTCCTTGTGTCCAACCTCAGTTTTTTCAATATAAAAATATTCTTTTATATCTTTATTGATCATATCTGTGCCCATTCTTTCATATTCTTTGAAACTACTATTATTTAAAACTTAGTTCTACTTTCCTCTTTCACCATCTTTTAAATTCTTATATCTTTTATTTCCTAATTTATTTCTCTGCATTTCACTTATCCATTTTTTTTTCCTGTTGGGTATATTTTGCTTTTCACTGTTTTACACAATTAATTCACCTAGAAATGTGACAATCCTAGCAAGGTGTTATTAGAAAATGCAGACAGAAACTTCTAGATTTCTGCACTTTCTTCAGAAATTAAATTTCAGTTTCAATCTAACAGATTTTTTTATTTCTTATAGTTCATTCATTTCATTAGTTGGATTGACTGAGCTAATGTGGTGTTTTTAGAGGTCTATGTTATTTTTATGTGTACTGCCTTGGGTTTAATTTATTGAATCATATTACTGACCTAAAATTTTACTTTGTTTCAATCAGTTCTCTTTAAGAAATTTGGAGAGTATGAAAAAGTTAGAAGCTGGGACACAGTTACTCCACTATTTTTCAGGAAATCCTGAAAGTGTGTGCTTTTCATAGATGCTGTTTGTTTGCTTTTGTTATTTTTTTTTTAATATTATGGTAAGGTTTAAGAATACTATAATAAGAATTAAAATTCTATTTCAATTTTAGCTACTCTCCTAATTATTGTATGTCAATTTGAATATTTCCTTCATTTTTATGTTGATATTTTCCCATCTAGAAAATGTGAAAAAAAACTACTCCTACTTTTTTAGGAAAAATATTAAAATTGGGCCAGGCATGGTGGCACATGCCTGCCTGTAAGTGACAGCCTAGGAAGCTGCGGCCAGGGCCAGGGATTGCAGTTCAAGTCCTGCCAGGGGCAGGTAGCGAGACCTAGTTCCAAAAATCTATTGCTGGTGCCTATAATCCCAGCTACCTGAGAAGCTGAGGCTGGGGATTGCTTGAGTCTCTGGTACCCCGGGCAACATGAGCCTGTGGTTCCACAGGCAAAAATAGAGCGATCTAGTCTCAAAAAAAATTATATATATATATATAAAAGTTTATAAGAAAGTCAAGAAAAATCATGTCTCTCAGCAGAAATAAAAATAAAAAGCATAACTGGCTGAGGAACAGGGCATTGAAAGTAGAAAGGAGGGGCAGGAAGTTGGAAATAAAGTGAAGGAAGTCACCTATTCATTCTGCATTTGTTATCAGGAGTCTCTGCTACATAAATGCTGCAATGCATATTCTGGTAAATTTCTCCTTGTATGTGCACACACAATATCTATAGAATATTTATACTTAGGAGTAGAATTGTTGGATCATATATTATGTACATCTTTAACTTTATTAATTACTGCCAAATTATTCTCTAAAGTGCTTGCACCAATGACCTTCTAGTTCTTCACATTCTTACCAATACTTGCTTTTATGGACTTTTAAATGTTTACTGGTCTGATGAATATGAATAAAAATTAGCTGTTGTTTTAATTAATTTGTATTTCTTTTTCTGGTAGAAGGATTAGGTTTCTTCGTGTTTATTGGCCACTTTAAGGTTTTCTCTTTTGTGATTTGCCTGTTAGTTTCTTTTGCCCATTTTTTCTAGTAGGTTAGTTTTCTTTTTCTTATTCATTTGTAGAGTTCTTTATATATTGTAAATATTAACTCCTTGTCATTTGTATTTGTTGCAGTTACTGCCTCTTAACCAATAGCTTGTTTTTCACTTTATTTATGGTGTCCTATTTTATAGAAGTTTTAAGTTATAATACTTCCAAAATTATTGATCTTTTTTCGTTAAAGTCTTTATCCAGTGGCATAAAAAATATTCTCTAGTATTTTCTTCTAAAAAAAAATTTTTTTTTGAGACTATGTCTCACTATTTTTACTCGTGGAACCACAGGCTCACATTGCCCGGGGTACCGCGGACTGAAGCAATCCCCAGCCTCAGTTTCCCATGTAGCTGGGATGACAGGCGTGCGCCACCACACCCAGTTATTTTTTGGGGACTAGGTCTCGCTACGTGCCCCCAGCAGGACTCGAACCACGATCCCTGGTCCCCACCGTGGCTTCCTAGGCTGCCACCTACAGGCATGTGCCACCATGCCCAGCTTCTAAAATATTTTAAGATCTTCGATCTATCTGGATTTCCCTTTTAGTATGTGATGTAAAATAGAGATATATTGTAATTTTTTTAAATTATGGATTACTAATTATTTTAATATATAGTTTTCTTTTCTATCTTTCTTTCTTTTTTTTTTTTTTTTAAGACTAAGTCTTGTTTTGTAGCCCGAGGAACTGCAGGCTCACGTTGCCCAGGGTACCACGAACTCAAGCGATCCCCAGTCTCAGCCTCCCATGTAGCTAGGATCACAGGCATGCACCACCATGCTCAGCTATTTGTTTGAGACTGAAACAGGGTATAAAGAAGACTTTCTGACTTTAACTGTTAACACATACAGGCCTGCTTCTCTCTCTCCAAAGCAGGCTACACACTCTTTATTAGCATTTTCACTGATCATCTTTATCATTGATATGCAAACATCAGCTACCAGCTTCTCTGCTTTCTTTCCCTCTTTCAGACCTAAAAAGAAAAACTTTAAAACATAGTTTAAACTTTCCACTCGTGGGTTCTTACCACCATCCCCAGCCTTTTCAACCAAAATACTAAACTAATGTAAGACTATCAGTGCAGACTAATTTATTTCTAACAAAGTGATTTCTAATTATCCTAATAATTACAAAAGAAACATGTAAGACTCAGAATACTTCAACATTGTCCAAAACCTTTCTCAGTATTGTCCAAAGCCCTTTCCCAGATTGCCCCCAAATCCTCAGTCTCTCAGTCCTGATCATCTCACCAATGTCTAGACAGAGTCCATCTCCAGATGTTTGAAGACATGTTCCTTTGACTGCTCCTCCTTGTCTTCCATGCTGTCTTCTCCTTGTCACCTTCAGGTAGCAGGAACTCCATGGTGCCGAACCAGCAAAGTTCACTTTCTTCTCAGGCCTAACTTTTGCACGGCCTCTTCAAACACAAATCAAACTCAGCAAAACAAACTCCAACACGGAGTTCAAATCTGCAAATTCCTTAACTGCATTCAGCACACATGCTGCCAGCCTGGGTCAGCCGAGGGTTGCAGGCCCTCGGTGGCCACATGGCCAAGCTCACATGGCTCACATCTTTACAAGATGGCCGATTCCCACCTCTCCTCTACTGAACCTCTCTCTATCCAGTCTCCATATACGAATCTGAATCAAATGCTTCTCTTTGTTTGCACACCCTTTATATACCCTGATTTCCCGCCTTCCAGGAAACCTGTTTCACCTTAACCATTTCACTTCTTTCTCCCCAAGCATCTCCCTGAAGGGAAATTCCAACTAAGGTCATTCTCACATTTTAGCATACCTGTCCTTGAAATCTGCAATCTTAAACAGGAGACAATGGGGGGGGGGCACACCCTATCATTCCCCACTCTGATCTTTAAAAAATTTTTATATTTATAAAAATAAACTCTAAAACAAACCCATTTTTTAATCTAACTTGTAAATACAATACATGTACCAGGCAGAACATTTAGTTACAAAGTATACATCAAAGCAATATCTATTTTAACACAATAGAACATGCAGTTACATTAATACCAGTTACACTATTTATTAAACCACTATTTTAACACAATCAGGCAAAACTTTTGGTATAATTAGGCAAAACTGCAATACCCCTAGGCAAAAACATGACTTTAATATTAACCAGTACACACATCATTTTTGAAATGGGCATTTACCAATTATTAAGTATTTAAGAGGGAAAAACTAAATTATGTAACCTGTGGAACATAAAGTCCCCAACTTCATCCAAACTGACAATGGGGGGGGCACACCCTATCAAGACTAGGTCTCGCTATGTTGCATAGGTCTCAACCCACGGACTCAAGCAATTCCTAGCCTCAGCCTTGCTCCATAGGCTGCAATTAAAGGCATACACCACTGTACCCAGCCCTAATATATATATATATACATATATAATATAAATTAGTGATTATATATAATATATATAATATATATTATATATATATATGATTATATATATATATATAAAATCGCTAATTTTGCCCCTGGAACCTCAGGCTCACATTGCCTGGCGTACCACAGACTCAAGCAATCCCCAGCCTCACCTTCCCAGGTAGTTGGGATTACACCCAGCTATTTTTTTGGAACTAGGTTTCACTATGTTGCCCCAATATATATGGTCTTCAATGAGAAATTTTTACTACAAAATTTATTTGTTTATTTATTTTTGCTACAAAATTTTTAGTGCACCTTGATCATATTTACATGGGTTTGTACCTTGCTTTCTAGTCTGGTTTACTGGTAGCTTTTCCAATGTTATAGTAGTACCAGTACTAAGTCAGCGGATTCACATCCAAAGGCTGAGTACCTCTAACAGGGAGGAAAGCTTTTACATACACTTTATATCTACTGATGTTTCAGGTGGGCTATCATTGGTGGTAGTACATGACATGATGGAAGAAAGAATGAGAAAGATTCGAGGAGAAACTGGGTTACATACCTATAAACTGAGTCAGTAGATCATGGGTTGTTTTTCTAGACAGTTATTTTTCTAGACCTCTAGCTTGTATTTCTTAGGTTACTGTGCTTCAGCATACTTTATCATGCTTTCACCTGGTCATCATACTTCAGTATAAATTCTACAGAACAAGTCGAATGGGATTTTCATAGGATTTAATTTAGATTAGTTCAGGCCTAAACAGGGAACTGCAATATTGAGGTTCCCATCTAAGATTCACATTGCCTGGGGTACCACGGACTCAAGCAATCCCCAGCCTCAGTTTCCCAGGTAGCTGGGATTATAGGCGCGCGCCACCACGCGCCACCATGCGCCACCATATAACTGTCAATATTGAGGTTTCCCATCTAAGATAATTGTACATTTTCCCCCTTAATTTTATGTCTTAAAGTTTCAGAGCTTTATCTGTGAGAATCTTTCAAGATATTTTCCTTGTTTTTTTTTTTTTTTTTTCCCTAATAGAAAGAAAAACAGTAACAGGGAATTTGGGAGGGGAACTTGGGAGGGAACACTTAAAGGTGAAGAAAAAGGGAAGGGATGTTTGTGAGTGTGGTCCCTTGTATATTGTTTCTAACCAGCTAAGCTAAACGGCCCACCTTATATATTGTTTCTTAGGATGGTTTTGAAATGGGTCAACATAGCTAAACTGGAATTACATTTCCCATAATTTCCCTCCCTGTATATTTCTTGGTTAGAATTATCCGCAATTTATATGAGATTTTGAAGACAGAAAGCAAAGCTCTCGTCAATTTTATGCTCTGAAGAATAATACAGAACCAGTGCAAATGTGTAGCTCAATGTCATCAATTATTTACTGGCTCATTTTATAGGTTTGGTGCAGGAGCCATATCCCATTGGCTCTCCTCCATCTTCTCCTAACCCTGGACAATAACTGGACAGCAGGAATACCAGTTTATTCTGTAGATCATCTGAAGCATTTGGAGTAAGACTGGGAGCTGGGCACGGTGGTGTGTGCCTGTAAGCTTCAGCGTATGAAGCAGCTAGGGCTGGGGATCACGGTTCAAGTCCCGCTTCGGGGCAACATAGCGAGACCTAGTCCCAAAAAAATAGCTGGGTGTGGTGGCACGGGCCTGTAATCCCAGCTACCTGGGAAACTGAGGCTGGGGATTGCTTGAGTCTGTGGTACCCCGAGCAGCGTGAGCCTGCGGTTCCATGGGCAAAAATAGCGAAACCTAGTCTCAAAAAAAAAAAAAAAAAAAGAGAAAGACTGATCAAGAAACACACAGCTCCAGTTTGTTCCACAAATTCCAGTTTGCCCTATATTCCTCATCATCATCCATTTCCCCCCCATGACTTACTGACTCACTTTACTGATTTCTCCTTGAATCTTTCTCTTTTTATCTTCCATCATGTCAGACCATGTATTACTGCCAATGATAGGTCATCTGAAATACAGTCTATGTAAAGTGTATATAAACCCCTAACTCCCTGTTACATACAGCTTTTGCATGTGAATCGCTGGTGAGTACCAGTACTTTCCAACTTGCTGACTTCAATCTTAGCACCAAATGCAGAGGCAACAGACAAGCAGAATGTTTAACTGATGCCCATAATTGAAAACAACCCAATCCCTATAATAAATCCTTCTCTGTGCTACTTAAGTGATTGACTTTCTTGATCAAATCCTAAATGGTATACTTGCCATTTCTCTACAGTTCCCAGAGAGAACAATGGAAAAATAGAATGAGAAAAATTATAAATTGCATATGGCCTCTAAGAGAACAAGATAATATCTCAGAGAATCCAGGGAAAAGACACAGTTCTTTTTAATGAAATACAAAAGGATTGATATTATGGTAACTACAATGGCTAGTGCCAATGGAAAGGAATATGAAACATACTTCAGTCAGACTGCATAGTATCAAACTCAGTAATCAAGAGGCAATATTGAGATTGCAGGGTTTATTTGGTAATTAACTTTTTTTTTTTTTGGAGAGCAGGTCTCACTAGTTTTGCCTGTGGAACCACAGGCTCATGTTTATTGGTGGTGGTGGTGATTTATCTTACAAGTTCATTATTCGTATAATGTCTGACACAATATGCACCAACTATTGTCTCCAAGGTAAATATTACTCTCCTACTTCTTTCTCTGTTTTCCTATTTCTTGAGTCAAAATCAGATCAAAATGTCCGAGTGAGCATGTCCAGTTGACCAGGCTCACAGTTCATGCTGCCCCACAGCTGCTAGAGGTGCTGGGAACAAACATTTGTGTGATGAGTCAAAATCAGACTTTTGAGAAAGTTGCAAGAAAATGCTGAAAAACCATTAGGCCAAAAAGAAATATTATTACTTTGTTTAGGAAAGGGAAAATAAATACTTAAAGAGATAGTATAGTATTATCTCTTTTCACAAGAAATGTCGACCGAATGATAGAATTCCTGAGTTTTTGAATAGGAAATAGGTTTGATATAGCCTGTCATTTTCCAAATGAATTCAAAAGAATTTAAGTTAACAAGGTCAGTGGCAAATCACATTCATAGAAATTTCATGCATTACTTATTACTTGCAAGATAGTTGGGTGAATTTATTTATTGTTGATTGACAAGTGAAATCCAAGTGCTAATAAAATCAATTTCAACTTAAAGACCTATCTCTAACGGCCCAGGCCTTACTTCAGTCAATCCTTTGTTTAACAACTTGGGTAAAGACTGATGAAAATACTTTTGAAATGTTCAAGTGACATAACCTTGGTAACTGTCACCTATTATACTGATACTAACTCTTAATAGAGTTAAGAACTCAAATTCTAACCAATAGGGTAGAAGTTTGAACTAGAAGACAAAAGGTTCAAAGGGTATTTGAAAATTCCGGTAGATACATTAAAAATAAGCAGTAGTATAGGAAATGGAAAACTTGGTTTGGTAATACTTCATGAGAAAAGGCCTGGGATTTATAGGAGCAATGATGCAAGGAACTTACAAAAATACACAGACTTTGGGTACAAGAAGATGTTAAAAAATAGATGTGGGTATACTTTGGAGAAAGGCCTGAGACAAAGCTTTAAGCTATTGGATTTAAATTTTTTCCTAGAAAAGATGAGACATTAGTACATAATCATAGGTATCTCTATTAAACTTTGCCTACTTTTACTCTCTGCAATGCATCTGTAGTGCCATTTTCACATGTTTGAAGTGTCTATCTACCACCTTTCCTCTCTGTCCACCTTAATTCCACTTTTCAACTAAACCTAGTTCCAATCTCACTATCTCTCAGTCCAGTTCTTGACAAAGTGTCAAGAACTTCTCTAACCTTTATCTATTCTACATCAGATAATATCCTTTTGCTTACTGTTTTTATTTAAAGACAATGATGGTGATACTGGTAACAAGTAGTATTGGCAATATGTAAGAGTATCTGAGAATGATAAAACTCTGAGCAGCGGTAACTCCTTCCTAAGAAGACATAGTTTCTAACTGGAAAACCTAAAGAATAAAGTTTTTTGGGGAAAAAAGCAACATTTTACTATTGCTTTGAAATTTGACTTTAAAAATGTAAAATTATCTCAGAGAAGAGAAGGAAGGGCAACATATAAACAATTCCAGGGTGTTAGATTATTTTGTCCATGGTCACTAAATGAGCAATAAACTTGAGTCCCAGTGTTCTAGATCCTACACTATATCCATCTGGTTCTTAGGAGTTTAAACACTAGGAATGGAAACCAACAATGACTGATTTAGGCAAAATGGCTAATACAATCACAGAGGTGTGAAATTTATATATAAATAAATTATTTTTAAAAAGATATGCTCTGAAAATAGAAAACTTGAATAAAATGAATATTCAAATCAATGGAAATATTAGAAAAAATTTAAAAATAAAAACTATTATCATTTCATTAAAAATGGCTAATACATTTGGTCAAGCATCTACTTAATAGCTTTTTGTTGAGTGTACACTATGTGCTCGACACTTCTAGACAAAATCCCTATTCTCACAAGTTTATACTGTGGTGAGGAAACAGCCTAGACAAATATGAGTGTGTTCCATTTCAGTTACTACAGAAGAAAAGAATGATGAATGATTTAAATATTAAAAAATAATAATAAAGAGGGGCTCTGGGCCGGGCATGGTGGTGCGTTGTCTGTAAGCAGCAGCCTAGGAAGCCGCGGCGGGGAATGGGGATCGTGGTTCGAGTCCCCCACGGGGCAACATAGCGAGACCTAGTTCCAAAAAAATAGCTGGGCGTGATGGTGCGCGCCTGTAATCCCAGCTACCTGGGAAGCTGAGGCTGAGAATTGCTTGAGTCCGTGGTACCCCAGGCAACGTGAGCCTGCGGTTCCACAGGCAAAAATAGTTAGACTTAGTCTCAAAAAAAAAAAAAAAAAAAAAAGAATGTCAGGGAGGTTAGTGTAACAAGAGGAGACAACTCAGTGAAGAGACAGGAGGTAAGAGAGGTCTTAGGCAAGGGGCAGTCACATCCACCTTGCTTCGTATTTTGGGTTGAATTTTTAATTAGATAAGTATTAAGGCGCTGTGAGATGGTTTTGAGCAAAAGACAGACATAGCTTGACTCATGAGTTTAAAAGACTTTAAAAGCTGCAGTGTGGACACGGGCTTGGAAGGGAGCAGTTAGCCTGGAGGCCAGCGGAGACACTGGCCCAGTGGCCCAGAGAGAGCCGCCTTTCAGAATTTCCTGATGGATCGGGTCACAGGGTTGCAAAAAACGACTCAAAGATATCATAGGAGTTGGACTTGAGGAACCAAAATGAAGTTCTTAAGAGCCGTGAAGACTGCACTGGCACTGAGAATAGCTCTGCCTCGAGGTCACAAGGCACAACCAGCAAGCTGGAGCTTTGTCCCGCAGGTCTCTCCTGGCTTGGAAACTGGGTCCG
>PVHY01026216.1:0-17543 GCA_004024945.1 Uropsilus gracilis
GGTAAAGGTGATCAGTGAAAATGCTAATGAAGAGTGTGTAGCCTGCTTTGTAGAGAGTAGCAGGCAAATAAGAGTATCCAGTTAAGGTTAAAGGTAATTGCAAAGGAACTGCTTGTAGCCTGCTTTGGAGAAAGAAGCAAGCAGATAGGGGTAAACAGTTAAGTCAAGTCAGAAAGTCTCTTTTTACCCACTTTCAATCCCAGCTACCTGGGAAGCTGAGGCTGGAGATTGCTTGAGTCTGTGGTACCCCGGGCAACGAGAGCCTGTGGTTCCACAGGCAAAAAAAATAGCAAGAACTAGTCTCAAAAAAAAATAATAAAATAAATAAAAAAATAAAAAATATACCTACCGTGATTATGTACTTTTAAATAATTTTATTTAATAATATAAATAATATTATAAATGATAAGAAAAAGACAGCACCCCTTCTCAACCATCTTTATCACCACTCTCAGGAATGAATTTTCTCAATTATTTAGCTGCTTCTCATAGTAATGTTATTACTGTGACCGTAGTGCTGTTATCTTTTGGACATCTATTAATTTCCCTCACATGATAAATAAGGACTTAGTTCCTACCTCCCCCTTTTCCTCCTCCCATTCACCATTATACTTATATCAATTAGTGGTTAAATTAATAATCAAGGTTTGCAATATTTTGCTCACATAATACTATAATATACTATAGCTTTTTTCTTGCACAGCCTTTATCCCTGAGGTTAATAATTCACTGTTTTTCATTTGCCTTGTTTTCTGTGAACCATTGATCAGTTTCTTCCAAATACTTTGACCCCTTGTTAAGGGCCTAACAATAGCAATTTTCATATACTCAAGCACAGCAGTTCCTCTGTATTCTCCTGGCCTTGGTCCAAGAGCTCTCCATGTTCCCATTTGTCAGGAAAATGGATAGGCTCTTTTTTGTCTTTTAGCCCCTAGCCGCTAAACTGCAACCTGCAGCCATGCTTCCCTCCCAGGGTTTGTTATCCACAAGCGTTGATGTTATTGTAAAAAGTGCTTGGCAGCCTAAGCATGGGGCACACACACCTGTAAATTCTGATACCTTGGCCCAGGAAGTACATGTACCTATGATTACAGACAACCAGGCTGATAAGTCAGAGATCATAGGGGTACATATCCATAAGTACAGTTCCAGGATGAAGATTTGCAGAGATTGCTAGGATAGAGATCACAGGGTGTAGGATAAATGAGTTATCAGGATACCCTTCCGCCATTAGCCTCTATGATCAGCATCTGTGGTTTGTACTGCGCCATGACTGCACACACCTGGCCCAAAGGGTGCGCACATGTGTAAGCGGGCACACCTGGGCCTGGGAGGTGAGGCTAAAAGGTGGCCTCACCCTACAGAAAAAACACCAGAGCAGGAACGCTGGAGGGAATCTCAGGGGAACTCAAGTGGCTGTCTTTTTTTTTTTTTTTTTTGAGACTAGGTCTCGCTATTTTTGCCCATGGAACCACAGACTCAAGCAATCGCCAGCCTCAGCTTCCCAGGTAGCTGGGATGACAGGTGCGCGCCACCACGCCCAGCTATTTTTCTGGAACTAGGTCTCGCTACGGGCCCCAGGCGGGACTTGAACCGCGATCCCTAGTCTCGGCCTTTTCATAGGCTGAAGCTTACAGGCACGAGCCACCGTGCCCGGCTACCCTGTTCACTATTAAAAGTCCTGAGAAGATGATACCAACAACTCCAACATTCTTCTTTGGCTGCTAGAACCAATGATGAACCAACCTAGATTGGGGTGGTTGCAAAACACAGAGGTTGCCTCCCATCCATCTATTCTCCCGCCTTGCTTCCCTGCCTGCTGGTTTGCCTGTATCTGGTCCCTGCTTCAACATTAAAGGTCTGTGAAATCTACTGAGGGCTCCAAGAGCCTTTATCCATTTGCCCAAATCAGCAACGAACCTACAAGCCTTGTGTCTGGGACTCTAGCCCCCACACCATTCCAGTTTGTACCCCAGGCCCCATGTTAGTCAGGGGTGCTTTCTTCACTGTCATGCTGGGGCTCTGCTCTATGTAGGATCCCCTCTTTCTGGACCCCTTGTCATCTTGGTTTATTCCTCGTTTTGATGGAACATGTCCTGTGATAGCTTCCTCAGTAAGGATGAGTAGAAACATCTGAGTCTACCTGAATAAAAATGCTCCTATTCTACCCTTGCCTCTGATAATAGTTTGGTTATAAACAAGATTTTTAGCTAAAGAATTTCCTCTCTAAATATCAAAGGCATTTCCCCTTTTTCCCCCTACATTCCAATGTTGCTTAAGATGCTGGAAGTCTTTCTTACTTTCTGGTCTTTCCGTGAGAATATTTTATTTCCTGAGACCATTTAAAGATCATCTGTTTATCTCTGGTTTTCTGTAAAATGTTCATGGTGATGTAGGTGGTGTGCAAGTTTCACTTTCAAAAAAATTCATGATGCTGTGAATACCTTTCCCTTCTGAGAAACTTTCTTGTATTCTGTGAAATTTTTCTCTCCTTTTCTGCCAGCCCTTTCAAAAACACTCATTATAGAGTCAGATGTTGGATATTCTTATTTTCTACTTTCATTTCTTTTTGTTTTACTTTCTGCAACTTGGTGCCAGCTATTGACAATGTCTCACCTATGTTTTAAGTTCCCAAAGCTCCTATTCTCAGAGAGTTCCTTTTTCATCCTATGGTCATTAGGTCTTTTCTCATATTTCCAAAGACCTTAAGATCTAAAATGTCTTCTACTTCCTGCATTGTCTCTGCTTTTTCAGCTATCCTCTTTTATGTTTAATCTGCTTTTATACACTTTTCTCAAGTTTGGGGGGACCTTGGTTTCCTGCTCATACTGAAGTATGAGGCACCAAATTTCCATGTCTGAGTAGAACTTGTGAGCACATGATCCCTCAAGGAAGAGTGATGGGTGATGACCTGACTTTTTCATTGAGGGCTGGTGGGATGAGGAAGAAATCTCCCTGAGAGCAGCATTTTGACTCCATTCCTCTGAGGTTTCAATAAGAGAAATCTCATTTTGGCTGGTGGTGGGGTTGTGCCATAGGCAGCTGACAGCAGTCTTATGGCAGGCCTGCACTCCGGAATGCAGACTGTTTGAAGTATGTACCTTACAACCTTCTTCCGAGGAGGCTCCCAGGTGAGCCTAACATCCCTGAGTTAAATTTCTCTGGTACCTGGGGGTGGGGGTTGGGGGGCAGGGAGGGGTATGGGTGACAAGGAATCCTCTGATTCCATGAACTGGAAAGGACCAAGGAGTCTTGCTCAGTAGCCAAGTTCCAGCCAGTGTGCCCTCTTCCAACTTCACCTCTGCCTCTCGTATCACCTTGGTCTTTCAAGTCTAGAGCCCTTCTGGATTTGTCCAAGACAATCTGACTTGGTATGTACTTCTAAAGTCACAGATTTTTGCTTTCTGTGGCCTAATGAGGTTGTTCAACTCCATCCACTTCCTAGCTTGTCTAATTTGCAGTAGCCCTCAACTTCTTTTCTCAGCTGTCTTGTCACATGTTCTTCTTGTTTTGGGGAGTTTACTATATATTTCATATCACTCCATTCCTATCATATTAGTGGAATTTCAGGCAGCATAAAGAAAATAGGTACAACTATACATTCATCATGGCGTAATTGGAACTCTCAAAATGATCTGTATTTTTAAAGGAGTGACTCATTTCCAAAGATAAAGTCTTTCTTGTCAACTTTATAAGTTCTTTTTACCAATAGGACATTATTCCATTTTGTTAATTTTCCATTATTCCACTTTGTTTGATTTTTTGCCTGTTATATAATCTTACAAAGTAGGCAGGGCTTGAGTCACAGGCTGAGATCAAACAACTCCTGAATTTCAAAGCAAGATGCTGAGAAAGCCAAGTAATTGTTCTAAGCCTCCACATTCTTCAAGTTATCTGGCAGGTTAATCCAGACTGGAACATATTTACGTTTCCAAACAGATGTGGAAGGCAATTTTGGCAAAGGCCCCCCCAACCATGTGTCTGACTTTTAATAATAGACATTCCCATTTATCTTAATATCTTCTTGCAGGAAGTGTACTGTTGTTGCTGAGGACAATAAAAGAAAGCAAATAGCAGATTGTGCCATTGTCAGTTTAATTCAGCACATAATGAAGGGTTCTCTCTGTGACGAGCCCTGAGCCAGGCTCACATTTTGGTTCAAGGAAGCCCATGTGATAATCAGCAAATTCAAGTCTGATGGGAAAAATAGACACCTACACAAGTGACTCAAGCAATATCACCAGGGTCACAGTGGAAGAATGTGGGAGAAAAGGGTGGTTGTGGGAGAAGAGTATCATTGAGATGTGGCTAGGTCTGAAGGAATTTTTATAAGAATGGATTAGTGATGGTTCTTGATGAGCCAGGGCTTGGACAGATAGGTAAGGGAAGGAGGAGTTGAAATTTTACTGCCATCTGCTATAGGAATCCTTTGTCTACACCTCATAATTCTAGGAAATACAAAGTACCTCCCACTCTATTTTTCAGATAAAGAGATCTTTCCAGAAAGGAGACAGGATTTTGCCCAGGGTCATACAGCCATTTATTGTACACTCAACATTCAGCATTCCCAAGTCCATACTGCTTCCTGAATTACCCATAAAGGCTTAACAGTGTTACTATAGTAAGAGAAGTTTCAGTTCCCAGGAGGTATCTTTTATTTCCTTGAAATAAAAGACAAGATCTAATGCCTTGAACCCCAGCTGTAGGAACTGTATTAGACATCAGTGAGCTGCAGGAAGAGAGATTTATGGAGCAAGGAATCATCCAAGAGCCCACTGATATACTCCCTCCTTGACCAAACTTGAAATAGATCACTCTGAGGCTTCTTTTCAAAGGTCCCATTCTTGGGCCTTGTCTTCAGCTACCAGGTCCAGTTGTAGCAAAATTCCTCCTAAATCAGTATGGTGAGACTCCCCTAGTCTTGATATCTGATCACCCTGTCCTGCCTTCCAGAAGAATCCTGTTAGATGGGTTTAGCATGAATCCCCTTGATGTCTCCTCTTACTAATTTGATCTATTGAACCTTGACTCTGTTCATTAGTTATAAATCCTACTTGTCTTTGGAGTTGAGCCTGATCTATCTCCCTGTTGCCACCTAACACTGCAGTCCCCAGCAAAATCTTCCTTACCATTTGACAAGTGTCAGAGTTATTTTCCCTTTACCACCACATGAGTGTTCCTTTCTGTCCTGTAGGAGATGGGGACTAACAGGGAGAGAGGCCCTCCCCCAGGACAGACATCTTCACCCTTCAGTTATACAAGCCTGAATCCTGGGGGCTTGCCTTCCCTCACTATGCCCTAATCCCACATCCCATCAGCCACCACATCCCAGAGATTCAACTCTTGGAAACAGTCCCCACATCTACCTTTTCATCTCCGTTGTTGTCACCCTGCTGTAGTTTCCTCAGGCCCCACCCTGTCTGCCATCACCACCATCCTATACTCAGCACCAGAGGGATGGCTCTACTCACATCTGACCACATCGCTGCCCTGCTCAAAACTTCTTGTCATTACCCTGTATCCATGCCTGGTGGTGGAGTCTAATGGCCTGATAACCCTCCCGGTAGCCATGAATACGCTCCAAATACCCACTACCCCTTAATCTTTCACACTGCTGCACCTCGTCCTACTATTATCTCTGCCTAGAAGATCCTTTTCTGGAATTCTGTGCATATGAGTTGCTTTAAGGCTGTTCTCAGATGTCTGGCACTCTCCAGGATCTCATTCTGCCCTCTCTCACAGCACTTAACTGTGATAAGGCAGTCTTTTCATCTCATTCACCTGGTAATGCCAGTTCACACGCACTCCTGCAGCCACTTTCTTGACTCTCACTCTAGCCTGCTGTGTTTATCACACCCATGTTACATACGCCAAAATGGGAACCAGAGAACAAATGACTTGCACACCATCACATCACCATAGGGACCCCAAGATGCCCTGGGAGGCTGACCTGTGGTGAGAGACGCCGGGTCCTTAGAAAGAAGCCGAGGAGACAGCCCACAATGACAGACAACACAGACAGGATGAGTAGTCCATTCCTCTTGCATACATCCCTCCCTCGGCTCAGAATGGCACCCAGCACCATAGCGAGGCCAGTTTGCTGGCATAGGGCACAGCACCTTTCCATGCACCAAGGCCAGCCAGGGCCCAGGTCTGCCTGGGGCCCTGGCTGCTCGGCAGGTGTGATTAGGATTGCTAAGCACCAGTTGCCAGTCCCATGGCTGTGGTCTGCTCAGCTGCCCCAAAGAGAAGTCACAATCCTATTACCAGCTGCATTGTTAAGACTGGGAGCAGATTAGGGTCTGGGATTTTAGAGCAGGTCACGTGGTCTGGAGGTTTAGCCCTGAGAGCCAAGAGTTCCTTTTAAACAAGGGTTGATTTTTACCCACACATCATTCTAGAAAGAACTGAAGGGAAGGGGATCTGGTACTAACAATCCCTGGCATTAATTAAGCACTAACTGTACCAGGTGCTGCTCTAAGAAGCACTTGTAATATTAGCACATTAAAACCTAACACCAGCCCCAAGAAGGACGTGCCATAGAATCATTAGAGACCAGGAAACAGGCAGAGAGGTTAGGTAGCAAGTTGTGGTGGTGCAGGCTTGTTCTAGTTGCATTGTTTGTGCCAACCACTGGGAGTCTTCATTATACTGATGAGAAGACTGAGTCCCTTGGCCAAGGTCACAGGGTTGCAAGTAACAGAGTGGAAATCAGGTTGACGCAGTGTAGAGCCCATGAACAGGCTGAGGGGTTCAAAGGCCCTTGATAGTATTGTGAAGAACACAGGATTTGAATCAGGGGAGCTGAATTTAAATGGGGGCTCTGCCACTCAGTATGTCCTTCAAGACTGCCGTATGCCTAAAGCTCGGTACCTGCATACTCATAAGGCTCATCATTTCTAAAGATGACAGAGCCCCAGGACCTATATTCAGGTTCTGGTTCTGCCACTTACTAGCTGTGTGCTTCAGTTTATCATCCATAAAACAGTAACAGTATCTACTTCACTAGGCCTGATGTGACAGCCCATTCAGAGAATATTTGTGAAAAGAACAGTGAGCTGTAACAGGATGGCTGAACACAGAAAGGGCTATGAGGATCACCATCACTCTCAACATTCTTTGAACAAAGATTTTTCGTTGCTGTTGTTCTTGTTGTGTTGCTACTTCATATGTGGTCTGGCCTGGCCTTAAAGTTAGAGGAATTAACTCTGGTCTGTTTCACCAACAGTCTGCAAGACCATTTGGGGCAGTCAGGTGACAGCAGGAGCTCGGTCTGTGTAGGGATGGGATGTGCACTGGAGCCGCCTCCCCTGATAAAGGGGAGAGGGTGGAGCATGTAGGAGACCAGATCAAGGAATTGCAGGGGATGCAGAATCTGAAGCCATGGGCAGAACTCTTGACTAAAAGGTCTCCCTCACATTCTGGTCCTAACTCAACCAGTTCTGTGACTGTTGTGTAACGATTCCAAGCTGAGCAGGTTCTTTGTGGTTGCACCCAGGGGTACTGCACCCTCCCAGTGATTATGCTGACCAGTGGGTGTGTGCTTATGTAAGTGGGCCAACCTGGGTCTAGGAGAGAGGGGATAAAGGGCGCTGAGATAGAGCACAAACAGGAGCATGAGCATGAGATAACATGAGAGGACATGGGGGGGGGTGTGTGCAAAGAACATGAAGATTCCTGGGGAACTGGGGGGCTCTCCACCCCACGCTGCCCCTGGCCCTGGTCTGCCTAATGTGTCTGCATAACTGCTTGAACCAATAAAGAATCTATGCAGATTGGTGAACCTGATGCTTGCTCCTGTAACTGGCAACAATAATGGTTGCACTGGCCGGGCATGGTGGCGCATGCCTGTAGGTGGCAGCCTAGGAAGCCGCAGCCGGGGCCAGGGATCGCAGTTAAAGTCCTGCCTGGGGCAACATAGCGAGACCTAGTCCCCAAAAAATAGCTGGGTATGGTGGTGCGCACCTGTAATCCCAGCTACCTGGGAAGCTGAGGCTGGGGAATACTTAAGTCTGTGGTACCCAGGCAACATGAGCCTGTGGTTCCACAGTGAATGGTTCCAGACTAGCAAGACATAGTCTCAAAAAAAAAAAAAAAAAAGAATGGTTGCACTACAGTTGGCAATGAGTATGGGATGGTTACCAACACCAACTTCCCAAAGCCTTTTCTGTGTGCCAGTTACTTTGGAGGTGTGGGGGTGGAGTGATGCAAGTCTAAGATTTTTCATACCCTTCAACTTCAACTCTTAAAACCAAGAGTTTCATGATGTACCTTCAAAGCCTACAAATACATTATTCCTCTATTAACCAGGTGGCTTAGTTACTGTCTAGAAAAGAACATTGTGAGTAAATATTTGAATTTGGGTTCCAATCAATGTCCAGGTTGACCTTTAGCCACACCATGCAACAGATAAATCTTGTTTTCCATTCCAGTTCCAAATTGATCCCCACAGTGCTGCCACAGCTGTTTCTCTGACACAATCACCACCTGACTCCAGGTTTTCTATTGCTCCCACTGTCGTCATCAGGGAAAATTGCAACTCGTTCAAATAAATATTCTTATAGCACCATCTTGTGTCATCCCTTCTGAGTACTGGGAACACAGCATTAATCAGACATAGTACCTGCCCTCAGGGAGCCTATAAGAAATTTAAGAGACTCTAGGAAAACAATTTACATTTAAAGTGACTAAGGATATTTGCAGATCAAATCAAAGCCTATTGGATAGGAACTTTTTAACAATACTCCAGGACAGAGGAATTCAGTGAAATCAACATGTGTATTGATACCTTTGTAGTCTTCACCTTGGACGGGGAGGTGAGCAAGACAAAGAAAAGGAATTCTGAGAATCCTTGTCTTTCTTTTCCTTCTATGTTATTTTCAGTGTAAATAGTGGGCTAATACAGGAAAGTTATAGTAAAAAAGGACATGGATATGATAAGTTCCCTTGGTCATTTGCATAGCATTTGCCATCTCCTTTTTGTGTTTGAAGCAAGTTTTGACTTGCAGAAAGCATCTGCACTCAGCTTTAGACATAATGAAACAGGGTGACCCGAAAACTTTCCGACTTTAACTGTTTACACCTATCTGCCTACTTCTCTCTACAAAGCAGGCTACACACTCTTCATTAGCATTTTCACTGATCACCTTTACCATTGATATGCAAACATCAGCTACCAGCTTCTCTCGCTTTCTTTCCCTCTTTCAGACCTAAAAAGAAAAACTTTAAAACACGGTTTAAACTTTCCACTCGTGGGTTCTTACCACCATCCCCAGCCTTCTCAACCAAAATACCAAACCAATGCAAGACTATCAGTGCAGACTGATTTATTTCTAACAAAGTGACTTTCTAATTACTACAAAAGAAAACATGTAAGACTCAGATTACTTTAACATTGTCCAAAACCTTTCTCATTATTGTCCAAAGTCCTTTCCCAGATTGCCCCCAAAATCCTCAGTCTCTCAGTCCTGATCATCTCACCAATGTCCAGTCAGAGTCCATCTCCAGGTGCTTGAAGGCATGTTCCCTTGGCTGCTCCTCCTTGTCTTCCACGCTGTCTTCTCCTTGTCACCTTCAGGTAGCAGAAACTCCATGGTGCCAAACCAGCAAAGTTCACTTTCTTCTCAGGCCTAACTTTTGTACAGCCTCTTTCAGACACAAATCAAACTCAGCAAAACAAACTCCAACACGGAGTTTAAATCTGCAAACTCCTTAACTGCATTCAGCACACATGCTGCCAGCCTGGGCCAGCCAAGGGTTGCAGGCTCACATCTTTACAAGATGGCTGATTCCCATCTCTCCTCCATTGAACCTCTCTATCCAGTCTCCATATTCGAATCTGAATCGAATCGAACCCTGAATCAAATCCTTCTCTTTGTTTGCACACCCTTCATATACCCTGATTTCCCACCTTCCTGGAAACCTGTTTCACCTTGACCATTTCACTTCTTTCTCCCCCTGCATCTTCCTGAAGGGAAATTCCAACTAAGGTCATTCTCCCATTTTAGCATACCTGCCCTTGAAATCTGCAATCTTAAACAGGAGACAATGGGGGGGCACACCCTATCATTAACACAGGCCTTGTACTTGTTTATTATCTTGCCGGACTCCCACATGTCACTGGGTTACTATGATTCTACACTCACAGGGCATCCATACGTGAACAGAGTGGCAGTTTCATGTTGCATATTCTTCTCTGCTCACACACATGCCCCATTCTCCATCAAATCTGTTATACAACGTGAGGTCACAGATAAGACCATTGAGAATTTACAGATGGTGACAGCCAAGCATCAGGAAAAGTGTGGGGCAATGCTCTTGTGTAGTCGCACAGATGCCCATGGATGATGATGCCCATGATGATGCCCATGATGATGCCCATGGAGCCAGCCCTGTTTATAAGACTGACTGGAAAAGGCATTGCCAGGGCAAGAGCAGAACTGAGCTGCAAGGGTGTCTGTGTTGAACTGTCCTGCTTTCTATGCCACTTGGTGTATCTTTTTTCTCTGTTGAACCATCTGCTTGTGATACCAGTCGTAGTGCAGGCAGCAGCTGGGGCAGGGCAGAGGCAGGGCCTGAGGATTTTTGGGCAATCTGGGAAAGGACTTTGGACAATGCTGAGAAAGGTTTTGGACAATGTTAAAGTAATTGGAATTTTCCTTACATGTTTCTTGTGTAGTTATTAGGATAATTAGAAAATCACTTTGTTAGAAATAAATTAGTCCGCACCGATAGTCTTGCAATGGTTTGGTATTTTGGTTGAGAAGCCTGGGGATGGTGGAAAGAACCCATGAGTGTAGAGTTTAAACTGTTTTTAAGTTTTTTCTCTTGTGCAGTTTTTGGAGCTGAAGGCAGAGAGCAGCTGACTGGCTTTTGTATATCAATGGTAAAGGTGATTCAGTGTAAATGCTAATGAAGAGTGTGTAGCCTGCTTTGTAGAGAGAAGCAGGCAGATAGGTGTGGCTAGTTCAAGGTAAAGGTAAATTGGTATTGAGCTGTTTGTAGCCTGCTTCTGGAAGCAGGCCTGTATGTGTTTCAAGTTAAGTTAAAAAGTCTTCTTGGGGATATACCCTGTTTCACTCAATCCTCCCTTAACCTGGAAACACACCTCAAAAATCATTCTCCCCTTGGCTCTTATTTTGCCTTCTTTTCTCCTTTATGGTTTGGAACTTGCCTCTACCTCTGAAAATGCATGACAGTAACTGTGAGGACCCTCTTCTGGTGTAAATCTCCCCCCCCTCCCCCTCACATACACCACTTCCTGCACAGCCTGTATTTTGGCTCCAGGCTTCTGCCATCCCTGTCTCTGGCTACCAGACACCTGTTTCCTCTGAGAAGGAAACAGTGAGGTCAGTGGCCACAGGGTCACAGGACAGCTGCCCACAGAACCACAGTGCTGAGTGACAGGACAAAGGCTGATCTCAGGCAGTTGGGGCTGCAGATGTTAGGGAATCAGCTCAAGGAGTTGAACAGAGAAATGAGCTCAGCCTTGGTTTCTGGAAAAGTCAAGATGAGAGCCCACTGGAGGCTCTGGTCAGGGGGTAGACAGAAGGGTAGAGATGTAGGTTCTGGTTCTGATAGTATGAAATGCTCTCAGGAAAGCCATTGGACTTCCCTGAGCTTGCGTTTCCTCAACTCAAAGATTGCTTCTTTATGAGGGCACAAGGAGGCCATGAGACAGGCAAGCAAGCATGTGGAGGAGGGTGTGGACTTTGGTTTCAGACCTGGATTTAAATCCTAGCCTCACCATTAATAAGCTGGGCAGGGCAGACTACCAGTGCAGAGCAGCTGTAGTTGAGAAGTGGCAAGGTTCCTAGCCTGGGACTCCGCTCCAGGTGGCTGGTTAAGGCCTAGCTTCTGAGACGAGGCATCCAGAGGACTCTAGATCACAGGTCCTGCATGTGCTCAGTTGCAGGTATTTGAGGTCATACTGTACTCAATTAGGCTACTTTCTTCATGATCGATCAATTAGTGATTGATCAGCAGTTCTCCAAGCATTTAGTGAGCACAAAGGGGGTCAGTCGCTCAGCCTTCACACAGTTTAGCTTTGAGTTGCAGACATAAAATGTATCAATCCACATATGAACCTACAAATAAGATGCATTCCAGAATTTCACTTGTAAATTAGTGCCTGGCTTTTGGAATAACATGTTCTTTGGAGGGATATATTTATTAAAAAAAAAATAATACCCTGTACTGTACATTGTATTCCTGGCTCAATCCATGGAAAAATATTTAATCCGTTATACATAGTGACATGCATTTATAAAGAAAAGTTGTGGGAGAGGCACATATAGCTTAAAAAGACCACTTTTTCTGTTCCTAACACACAGTAAATGCTACATAAATATTTGCATACAATTGCATACAAATATTGTAGGCAAAAAATATTTTTTTCATCTGTGGGCTACATACATCAGGACTTGGTTGCTTGCTTTGGTGAGGCCCTGGTAAGCCTTGTAACTGATTTTTTGGAGGACTAAAGATTAAGATTTTTAAGAACTAAAGTTTTATGTAGAAAACAAGTCCAAAAGTTAAAAACAAAAATATAAGTGAAGTCAAAGGGCAAAGGAGGGATTACAAAAAAATTATTTGCAGCTCCTATTAGTCACAAAGGATTAATCCCCTAGTGTGTGTGTGCATATATATATATATATATACTTATATATATATAATCAATATAATATATATTATCTATACATATAAAACAAACTTCTAGGAGCAATGGAGGAAACATCATTAATCTTAAAGAAAAAGTGAGCTAAAGAAATGAATGGGCAATTCACAGTTAAATACAGATGGATCTTAAACATAGTCAAAGATGGTCAACTTTATACAATGTAAGAAAGGTATAGATTAAAATACACTAGACTTTTTAACCTAACAGGTGATAAATAAAGTCAATATGTTTTGTCAGTTTATCCTGAAGCAAAACAACCTCACCCTCTGCAGGTGAGAAAGCACATACCTCTGCTGTGGCAAGCACCACCCAGGACTTCCATCTCATTTACCCTTTGGCCCTACATCTCACTGTTAGTAATTCATTTCCCAACTTGGGCAAAGGTGAAACAACACTCAAACAAGTTAACATCACTGTAGTAATAGCTTCAAGTAATGGAGAAAGGTGGACATAATCTACAATCATTAAGTGGAAATTGGCTAACTGTTCTGTGGTACATCTGACCATAGAATACGACTATGCTCTGGTAAAATAAAATGCCAGCCTATAGTGTAACCATTCTGTTTGTGACACCTATTGTAATACACTTGGTAGATCCTTTTTTGGTTCTAACAGTTACAGACACACCAGGCAGGGCAGGACAAGGCCAGTGCTAGAGCCAGGGTTTGTGTGTGTGTGTGTGTGTGTGTGTGTGTGTGTAGGGGGGGGTGGGGGGTAGGAGGCAGGTGGCCTTCCTGATCCCTCAGAAATCTTCATGCTTTTGCTCTCTGTCGTTCTCTTCACATTCTCTCTTGCCATGCTCACCTCTCTCATCCCAGGGTTACACCACTGCCATTTGATCCTTTCCTCCCACACCCAGATGTGCCCACTCTCATGCACACATGGGGTCTAAGCATGTACAATCATGGGGAGGACACAGCACCACGAGTGCTGTCAAAGAGGCTAATGGAAGAAAAAGCCTGACCAACTCATTTGCCCTACAGAGAGATATAGAAAATAATGAAGATTGTACTTAAATACAGAGAGCCGCAGTATATGTTGAGAAGTTAAACTAAGGTGCGCACTAGTAATTGTGTAAGTGCGGTGAAGGCAAAAATAAAAAAAAATACTGGTATTTACAAGAGACATTGATAGGATACATAAGAAATGAAGAGAAAACATTTATTTATCAGAGTAGATCCATGCTTCTCAAACTCCAGTGTGACTCAGAAATATCTGGAGGGTTTATTAAACATGGATCTCTTGGTCCTCACCTCAGAACTTCTGATTCAATAGTTCTGGGATGGAATTCAATACTGTACATTTTTAATAAGTTCTAAGGGGTGCTGTGTCTGTACTCAGGGCATTTTATTTTGAGATCTACTCAACCTGAAAATGGTATAATCAAGTCAAATGCTAGAGCAAGTCTTTTCAGATATACCTTTTATAATATTTTGATTTTTAAAGAAATATATGATTTAAAAATATCCTCTATTCAAAAGTAAATCTTACTTAAAAAACAAACAAATATTTCATAAAATAACCTGTACCTCAGTCCCTCTTTATCTCCTTAACCTGTTTTATTTTTCTTTATAACAATTGTTATTATATCTAAAATAATGTTGTTTTCTGTAACTGGCTTCTAGAATATGATAAGTCATCACCTTTCTATTCTCCGCTATATTTCCAAAGCTAACTTGTGTCTGGTACATAGTAGGTGCTCAAGAAATAGCTGTGACATGAATAAAGTATCTGTGTACTTTAGATCGGTGATTCTCAACCATCTGCAGAGTTTTAAAAACTTACCAAAGTTCCCATTCAATTCCTAGGTTTTGATCCTATTGTTTGTATTGTGGGTGATGGAAGTCACTGATCTAAAGCACAGAATGTAGAAACTTATGATTGGATTATTAACAGAAAATGCATTATATAAACCTCGTTGCAGTTTTATAGATTATTTTTGGGGGTAGTTTTGAGTCTTGTTGAGCTATTATCCTCACTTTCCCTTTTCTCCTGAGGTGCTCTGTTCTATATCTGGAAGCTTCACTGAAATGATACCCTTACTCCCCGAGACCCTCTTTTGGGTAAGGACAATTTAGGCATTGAATGATGGAACGGTCAACTTTAAGAGTCTTGTAGGTTTTCCCCCAGTGCAGTAGGATAAGACAGTGAATCTGAAAAGTGGGTCCACTACCTCTGCCCATCTCCATGTTTTAGCTCTCCAGTGAAGTCAGGGAACCTGAGGGCTCAGGTGATACAGAGTTGCGATCTTTCCACACCATCAGTATGAAAAATCAAGAGACAAGCCCAGTTCTGTGACCTTAGGCATCTCTGGACCTCAGTTTCCATATCTGTAGAATGGGATGCTAATGCCTCACTCTTAGGAATGCTGGAGAAATTCAAAACTATCACCTTCACACCACATGACACACAACTAACCTCAGTTTTTTCTTAGAATTTTCAGTTTAGTTATGGCATCAGTGGTTTTCAGCATCCTCTCTCCTTGGTTTATTGAGCAATGGTTGTAAAAGTTTAATTGGCCACCTGCACCAATGTTTCATTGGCATTCAGTCTTTCACAAAAATCTGACTTCAAGGCCAACCTTTAAAAACTAGAGATTTTACATAAATCTCTGGATCTGTAACTTCATTGGAAACATCTGTATGGACCTCAACCACTGGAGCTAGTGTTAGCTTCTCATTCAGCTCACAGTCCCTATGACCTTCCACGTGTACCTGTTACCCCTCCCCTCTCCTGGGTTCTTTTAAGATCTGGTCGCTAACAGCTTTGATTACCTCATTTAAACCTCCAGTTTATAAAGTGCTCTTCCTTACTTCATCTCATTTGAACTTTACCCATGAAGGAGATGTGAATATTACCACCCCCACGTCCCCACCGCCATTTCACAGGGGACAAAACTGAAGTTGGGATGTAAATTAATCCTCTGGGGGTTAATAATATCTGCAATAGCAATAAAACAGCTAACATTTATTGCATACTTAATGTGTGCCAAGTATTATTCTAAGTACTTTACAGATTTTAAAGAATCTAATCTTTACAACAGTTTTATTAGATATTTTCATTAACCCTGTTTTACAATTGCAGAATTGAGGCAGAAAGAGATCAAGTGACTTTCCCAATGTCACACAGCTAGAAAGGTCAAAATAGAGTCAAGCCTTCTGAATCATAATTTATATGTATTCCTGTGCATAACTTGATGGAGTCCTTCTTCCTTCTTGGTATGTAATCAATGCAAAAAGGTACACACACACACACATCTAGCTGTGTGATCTTGGGAAATTACTTGATCTTTTTCTGCCTCAATTCCTCAATTGTGAAACAGAGTTAATGAAATTATCTAATAAAACTATTGTGAGGATTAGATTCTTTAAAACTTGTAAAGTACTTAGAATAATAATTGACACATGTTGAGTATCCAATAAATGCTAGCTGTTTTATAGCTATATATCATTTTGCATATATATGCAATTACATATGCATATATACTATAATTATATATGATATAATTAATATATGTAATATGATTATACACATGCATATATATAAATATATGTATATATAATTGCATATATATGCAGTATATATTTATGTGCTATATATATATGTATATAAAGATACAGCAGTGGAGAAAATATAATGAACTTTCAGTACCCCAAATGTCTATAAGTAAGTTAACTGGCATAAAGATGAGGGCCTGAGCCCCGCACGGTGGCTCATGCCTGTAAAGCTTCAGCCTATGAAGCAGCTGGGGCAAGGGATCGTGGTTGGAGTCCCACTCGGGGCAACACAGTGAGACCTAGTTCCAAAAAATAGCTGGGTGTGGTGGCACATGTCTGTCATCCCAGCTACCTGGGAAGCTGAGGCTGGGGATCGCTTGAGTCCATGGTACCCCAGGCAACGTTAACCTGCGGTTCCATGGGCAAAAATAGCGAGACCTAGTCTCCAAAAAAAAAAGAAAAAATTTTTGAGGACCAACTACTATATGGATATATGATAGGTTCCCTTCTTTAGAGTAATTCCAGTTTAGGTGAGTAGTAAATACAACTCAAATACAGGCTATCATGGTGGACACAGTTACTTGCCTTAAAAATAACTCATTTGTGATATTTTCAATTAAGCCTAAAACTGAAATTAAATCAATTTAATTATTATCTGATTTTTGAATTTACATTTTTGACCCTGAAAATGGGTCCATGAGACAGGTTGGTCTGGAATCCAGAAAAGGTTTATTATGAAAATCCAAGACAAAGTACAGTTTGGAAGCATTTACGGCTAAAACATTCCCAGGTTGCTTGGACAGGCTCACTGGGATCCAGCAGAGATATCGAAGTTTAATGCATTGATACAACTTCCACACCATCTCCCTAACCAAGGCTTCTGGGATGCTCAGCATATGACTGTGGCCTCCCAGAGGCCATGGGGATAACGGAGCCCACACAATTTAAACATCCGATAAAGAGTTTTAAGACGTTAAATGCACCGCTCTCATGAATTTCATTGCTGTGTTGCAGTTTTTCTATCCTGTTACTCATACATAATCTTGACTCCTGCTGTTCATAAATAAGTTCTAGCCTAGCTGACATCTCCTTCAGGAAGCCTTCCCTAGCCCACCAGGCTGTGCCTGGAGCTCATTCTCTGCTCACCCCACCTCCAGTCTCCCTCTATGTAGCACACATCACTTGAATGGTGAGCTCCTCGGGGCAGTGTGGTGCTTCTGCAGGTCTGCATTCTCAGTGCCCTGCCCAGTAACCACTCTGAGTAGGAGCTTGGGTTAGCTGAACTGAACAGACCCAACCTGGCATGTTACTGCTCAGAGCCCCATTTTCTTCATCTGTTCTAATGTCTCCCCCTCAAACAAATTCTT
>PVHY01026217.1:0-17524 GCA_004024945.1 Uropsilus gracilis
CTTCCTAGGCTGCTGCTTACAGACACGCACCACTGTGCCCGGCCAGGCCACCCTTCTTAACCTTGATGTGCACACGAACTTCTCAGGGAGCATGGCTGCCCACAGTTCTGTGAGTCTGCAGAGGATCCTGAAAGTAGGAACTGCTAGCCAGTCTCCAGGCAGTGCTACTGCCACCTGTGAGGGGCAGGACAAGGTCCCATGCCCCCCAGATTCACAGAAATCCAGACCCCCAGAATGTGACTGTATTTGGAGATGGGGCCTTTCAGGAGATGATTGTAGCTAAATGAGGCCACGAGGGCAGGGCTCTGCTCCAGATGGATGATGTCCCTCTAGGAAGGGAAGGGGCAGGGTTGCACAGAGGACACAGCGAGTACATAGTGGCCTGCAAGCAGAACCCACACCTGCCAGCGCCTTCGCCTCGGACTTCCCGCTTCCAGAGCTGTGAGAAACTTAGCCTCTGTTCTCGGCTCCTTTGTTACAGCTGCCCGGGCAGAACCAAGACGCTGCAGGTCCCTGGACCACACGCTGAGTGGCCGGAATATAGGGGCATCCTGCCCCGCCACTCAGTAGCTGTGTGACCCTTGGCCAGAGTACCAGCTTGAGGCAAGCCTCAACGTACAACCGTGAAATGGGGGTCAGAGCATAGTGGTGCCTATTTAATGTCGTCATAGAGAGGACCACAGGCCTGCCGCCTGGAGAACCCTGCAGCTAGTGCTGGTGCCCGGCAAGTGGCCCACAGCTGGGAGCTGGTGTTATTAGCCATCAGTGCGCTGTAGAGATCAGGTCCCGTCCGTTCGCAGTGAGCAGACACTTGCTGGCATGTGATACACAGCAGCTGAGGAACTGTGACGTGAAGGCCGTACAGTGCAGTAAACTAGGATTATCTCAGAGAGAGAGAGAGAGAGAGAGAGAGAAAGCACCTGTGCTTTAAAGAAACTACTGATAAGGTCGGGCATGGTGGCGCATGCCTGTAGGTGGCAGCCTAGGAAGCACATAGCGAGACCTAGTTCCAAAAAAATATAGCTGGGCGTGGTGGCACACGCTTGGAATCCCAGCTACCTGGGAAGCTGAGGCTGGGGATTGCTTGAGTCTGTGGTACCCCAGGCAATGTGAGCCTGCAGTTCCATGGGCAAAAATAGAGAGACTTAGTCTCAAAAAAAAAAAAAAAAAAGAAAAAAGAAAAGTAAAGAAATTACTGGTAGAAAGCTTGAAAATAAAAAAAATTTAAAAAAAGATTGGACATGGTCATGCCCCTACATGAGCCCTGACTGCTCCCTTTGTCTCCCTTTGTTCCCAAAACCTGTTCATTCATTCATTCATTCATTCATTCATTCATTCATTCATTCATTCATTCAACCACTGCATTCCCTGGGCCCTTGAGAGCTGGGTCTGTGTGGGGCTCTACAGCCAGAGGTGAGGGCAGCTGTCACTCCCAAGGAGCTCCCTGCACTACGGGGTCCAATGAACCTCAAAGAGCCCAACTCCTTAGGGAGGTCACCAAGACCCTCCCGGCTGCTTTTCTTCCCTGCATCCCCATGGTCAGGGTCTCAGTCATGTCAACAGTCCCTTGAGTGACTCACACTTGGCCGCTGCCACCCCTCCCCCACCCTCTCACCAGCTATGCTGCTCTTGCCGTCTTTGGGCATCAGGTACGTCTCTGGCTTCTTCACCCTGTGGGAGAGAAAAACAGCCCGGGTTAGGCAGCCAGTGTCCCCCGGGGGAGCAGACGCTGTGGGCAGCCCCACAGAACTTGCCTAGAGAAGACAGATGTGGGGAGTAGGGGCCACAGTGGAGAGAGGCTGGTCGGGCCTGACAAGGACAGGAGACCCACCAGCCCAGGGAGGGGTCCCAGCCCACAGAAGACCCAGCAGAAGATGCCAACTGCTGAGGTAGGTAGGCCCTCCTCCCCAAGCACGTGGCCTGGGAAGGCGAGGCAGCTCCTGGCCCTCTTCCTTCCTCCGGAGCCTGAGACAGCAGGCAACAGGGAGAGGGCCAGGGCCCTTCCACAGGGACCATGGGAGCCACCACTCTCTTGTTCCAGGGGAGCTTTCAGGGGCCTTAAGTGCCCAAGTAACGCTAAGTGAGCAGAGAAGGACAGAGTGGGTCCTTCCAGGGTCTGGCTGAAGCAGTAGCGACATTCCCCTAACTTCCTGCCCAGCCTCTCATTGCCTTCCACACCGGGCCCTGAGTAAGGAGACCTGGGGGACAGGGGGTGCAGAGGACGAGGTGACAAAGAGCATATGCTTAGCAAGTAACATGGGCAACTGAGCTCCCATCCTCTCCCAGCTCTCACAGTTTGTGAGCACCCGACTACTTATGGGGGGATCACTGCTTTCAGAAGCACCAGGCCCCATAGCCGGGACAAGACAAGGCTCAGGACAAGGACCCAGGACTTTGGATCCCCGGTTCAGGGTGCCTGCCTGGAGTTGGTGGGGACCAGGCTGGGATGCTGGGTGACTCAGATGAGCCCAGCTGGAGCGCTGCCTCCTTCTTTTCTGCTGTGTGACTCTAGGCAGGTGGCTGCCCCTCTGTGACTGCCCACATGTCTAAAATGGGGGAAGCGCCGCCCCCAGGAAGCCAGGGTCACCACACCCCCCTCCACCCACTCACTGGTTGTCCGTGGGGAGTTTGAGGTCATCCGGGCGAACCTTGAAGAAGTCGAGGAGGTGGGGGCAGCGGGAGATCTTGACTGGCAGGCCCATGAGCGCGCCGAAGTACTCGGTGAGCGTGCCCTGGCGGTTCTCTGCGGCCCGCTGCCCATCAAACCACCTCGGGGCTGGTCAGCCAGGGAGGGCAGCAGAGAACCAGTGAGTACATTGTCGAGGTCAAGGCCCAGAGGGGGTGGGAGTGGAGAGGGCAGCTGGGAGGGCTGGTCAGGGGAGCTGACACAGGTGACCAGCCTCTGCTCCTCACCTGGCAGGTGGGGGATGATCCTGTCTTCAGGGTTGATGTCTCCCGCCTCAATAGGAAACATCTCCTTTAAGATTTTCTAGACAGAAAAAGAAAAGTCATGAAGGAACAACACTGAAAGCACAACACTGAAAAAACAACCGAAATACCCTTCTCACTGAGGCTAGAAATTTCCAGGGCATTCACCATTCCTCTCTCCCGCGGCACATCCAAGGCACCAGCAAATGCTTCTGGTTCTAGCCCCAACATCTAGACCCTTACCCTTCTCACTATTCCCAGTGCCACCGCCAAGTCTAGGCCACCCTCTGGGCTGGATTATTACCACCACCTCCTTATGTCATCTTAGTAGATCCTCCATCTTAGTAGGTCCTCACCGGCACCCAGAAGGATCCTATGAACCTAAGTTAGATGCTGTATTTTCTCTGCTCAGAAGCTTTCTTGCTCTCAGCTCACACAGCATGGAAGCCAGGTGTCAGGCTAGCCCACCAGGTCCACTCCCTCACAGTGTAGACAGAATCAGGGTTTACACTGCCTACCTCACTCCCTCTTCCGCCACCATTCTCCACACTCTGTTCACTCTACCCCAGCCGCCCTGGACTGCTGCAGACCCACGATTGCCTCAAGACCTTTGCACTTGCTATTCTTAACCACCCCTCCCCCATATAAAAAGATAGTGTTTTTTTTCTCTCTCAAGTCTGCTCAGCTATCAACCACCAGTGAAGCTTTGCCAGTTCTCCCTCGCTGCCTTCCTGCTTTATTTTTCTCCACCATTATAATTACTTATTTTCTGTTTGTCTGTGATCCTGTTACCTGTCTTTACAAGAGAGGACCAGGACTGACATTTATGCCTCTGTCATCTTGAGAGGCGTTTCCCTGACGACTATATGGAACTGCCCGGCACTTGACAGACACACAATAAATATTTCCTGTGTCTTAAGAAAGCCTTGTAGCCGTCAGTGACATCACTGGTGAGTGCTGGTGGTGGGTGAGCAAAGCTGGTTACAGTGCCCCTTGCAGGAACCTCCTTCCTGTGCCTTTTTCACACTAGAGAAATTCAGGAACCCACACGGTTCCAGGACTCCCTTGCCTGGTTTAAGGAGGGCCCTGAGTGTGGAGTAGCCTTTCGGAGACTCTCTAGCCACAGGATTGTTCCAGATCTAGGGCCTGGCAGTCAAGCTTTGCACACCATGGCCCCCTGGGGACCCCATTTCTGTCTGATCAGTCACTGGTGTGGGGAACTGTGTGGGGTTCTGGCATGTAAACGTTGGCAAGAGAAGACACCTACAAAGCAAGACGACACAGTTTGGGGGTGTTAGAATCATCAGTCCTCCTTCATGGTCCTAATGACTGCGACTGAAGAGCCAGCTCCTGCCAGGCATGGTGGCTCCTGCCTGTAAGCTTCAGCCTATGAAGCGGCCGGGGCTAGGGATCGCGGTTGAGTCCCGCCTGGGGCCCGTAGCAAGACCTAGCTCCAAAAAAATAGCTGGGCATGGTGGTGCGTGCCTGTAATCTCAGCTACCTGGGAAGCTGAGGCTGGGGATTGCTTGAGTCTATGGTATCCCGGGCAACGTGAGCCTGCTGTTCCACGAGCAAAAATAGCGAGCCCTAGTCTTAAAAAAAAGAGCCAGCTCCTTGGAATGACCACCCCTGGGGACACAGGCCAGGCTCCCGCAGGGAGAGAGTCATGTGCCCCCTTGCGTTAGTGCCCAGAATTAGGAGGATGAAAAGTTCTGGAGATGGGCGTTGGTGGTGGGTGCACAACAATGTAAATGGATCTAATGCCAATAAACTAATGACACTTAAACGCCATTAAAATGGTAAATTTGGCCGGGTGCGATGGCACGCGCCTCTAATTCTGAGGCTAGGGATCGCTTGAGTCCACGGGTTTGAGACTACCCTGGGCAACATAACGAGACCTATGGATGGATGGATGGATGGATGGATGGATGGATGGATGGATGGATGGATGGATGGATGGATGGATGGATGGATGGATGGATGGATGGATGGATGGATGGATGGATGGATGGATGGATGGATGGATGGATGGATGGATGGATGGATGGATGGGATAGTCTCTAAAAATAAACTTGTGCTCTGTATGTTTAGTTGGAAAGAATAATAGCACCTTCACCGTGAGCTGGTGGATGAGAGATTGGAGAAACTTCGGTACTTCCAATCCTGGTGCACAACTGGGCAATTCCCCACAGAAAAGCTGGGATAGGGAGCCCTCCGCCCCACCCCCCACCCCTGCCACGCACGTCAGCACGCACGTCATCACGTATGTCAGCACTCACGTGGAACTCGTAGATCTCCGTGAATCGCCGGTAGACCACCTTCTCGGACAGGTCCTGCCATTTCACCAGGAACATGTACACCTGGAACACAGCATGGGAGACATCTAGGGGGGCTGCCAAAGCCCCTGCAGCCCTCTGCCACCTAGTGAAAGCCCAGTGCTCTCTGGGCCACGAAAATGCACCATCTCCGGGGTCCCCCTGAGGACTAGGGCAAGAATTTGCCTTCTCACAAATGAGCACAAACGCTCATCTGTAAGCCGGACGTTGTGGCGCGCGCCTGTTGTCCAAGCGCTGGGAGGCAAGATGCTTGGGATCACCTGAGTTCTCGGGTTCGAGACTACCCCGAGCAGCATAGCAAGACCTGGTCTCGAAAAAGTAGCCGGGCGCCGTGGTGAGCACCTGTAATCCCGGCTACCTGGGAGGCTGAGGCTGGGGATCACTTGAATCCGCGGTACCCCGGGCAACATAGCAGCACCTAGTCTCAAAAAAAATGCTGATCTGTAAATTGGAGATAAAAGTAAGAGCTCCCTTTTGGTGCTGGGATGCGAGGGTAGTGATAAGAATCTTCTAGCATTGACCATAGTGGTGGGTGAGCAACTCTGTGATGACACTATGCACTACGCACGATAGACTCCCTCCGGCTACCGGCTTATATGGTAAGAGAATTACACCTCCAAGTCATTATTAGAAAGAAAAAAACAAGTGTCCAGTAAGGGATGGGGGAAAGTCAGCAAAAATGTTTTTAGCTTGGAGAACAAATTCCATCACAGGAAGCAACCATGCATCAACATGGGTGACGGTCAGAAGCTTTACGCTGTAGGGAAAAGCCACACATGAAAAGTTGCATGCCTATTCCACATCTTACATTCTAGAGCAAGTAGGAGCTGGAGTCAAATCAGAACCATGGTGGCCCTAGGGAGACAGGGAAGAATGAATGAGACTGAGGTAACCTTCTCAGAGGATGGCTGCACTCTGTCTCCAGGAGGGTTTAGGTGGAGTAAGGGCCACCCATCACGAAACTCAGCAATATATCTCTAAGATTTGTAGTCTTCATTTTTTTTTTTTTTTTGAGACTGGGTCTTGCTACATTGCCAAGGGAAGTGTAGACTCACGTTGCCTGGGGTACCATGGACTCAAGCGATCTCCAGCCTCAGCCTCCCAGGTAGCTGGGATTACAGGCATGCACCATCATGCCCAGCTATTTTTTGAGACTAGGTCTCGCTATGTAGCCCCAGGCTGGTCTCAAACCCGTGAACTCAAGTGATTCCTAGTCTTGGCCTCCCTTCCTAGGCTGGGATTAAAGGCATGTGCCACCGTGCCCGGTCTTGGACTTTATTTTATATAACTTTTATATCTGATGAGAAAAAACTAGAAACAAATACTGGTGCTATGCCTGCTAAAGTGTTTAAAGCCAAGTGTACTGATTGTAATTTGCTTTGAAATGCACCAGAAGAGAGATGGATGGATGGATGGATGGATGGATGGATGGATGGATGGATGGATGGATGGATGGATGGATGGGAAAAAGCAGGACATGAGAATGGTAATATTGAGATCTGGTGGGTTTATGAGGGCTTGTCCTATAAATTCTTTCCACTTTGCTGTATGTTTGAAATTCCTCAGAATAAAATCTTGGGAGATAAAAATAATAGCTATCAATGGGAACAAGATTTTGGGGGGAGGATGATAAAAATGTTCTGAGAATTAGATCACGTTAACTTGGAAAGTATGTCAAAAATCAAGTGTACTTTAAACGGGTGAAATTTTGTGATATGAATTATATGTAATCAAGCTGTCTAAAAGAAGAGAATAATGCACTGAGGCAGCGAGCAGGATACAGCGCTGGTAACTCTAATTTGGAGAGGCAGGAACCAGGGCTCAGAACACAGGTCAGCAGACTTCCTCTCTCAAGAGTGAGAGAATAAAAACGTAAGGCTTTGCAGGTTTTGGGGTCTCCGCCGGTGACCCGACTGTTGCTTGATGTGCAAAAGCAACCACAGACAATATGTGAATAAATGAGGAGGAGAGCTAGGAAACCTCTTAAAAACATGAGGAAAGTAGCAACACTATTCCTACCACCTAGTTAAAACAATAAAAATCTTTCATAATTAAAACAGTGTGTTTCACACCTAGCAGGAGAGCAATTATTTACGAATTAAAAAACACAGAAAATAACCAATGTTGGCAAGGATGTAAAGAAATTAGAACTCCTGTGCTCTATTGGCGAGAATGTAAACAGTGCAGCCCCTATGGAGAACAGTATGGTGGATCCTCAAAAAATGAAACAATTATAGTATGATCCCCAAAAGAATGAAAAGCAGATTCAGAGAGTTATTAATATACCTGTGTTCATAGCAGCACTCTTCACAATAACCAAGAGGTGGAAACAACCTAATTGGTCCCTGAATGTATAAACAGATGTGGTGTAGACATACAGTGGGGTGTTATTAACTTTAAAAAAGAATTCTGACTCATGGTACAACTTGGGAAACACTGTGAAATGAAATGAGGTCAACACCAAAGGATAGTGTTACATGACTCCACTGAGGGAAGATGCCTGAATAGGCCAATTCATAGAGACAGAAGAGGCTACTGGGGGCTGGGCAGGGGGAGGGGTAGCTAGTATCCCCATGAGTTCAGCTTAGGGAGATGAGGAAGTTCTGAAGGCGGATGGTGGCAATGAGCTGAATACGTAAAATAGCTAAACTGGTGAACTTACATACATTTTATCACAAGAATTAAAAAGACAAACAGTTTTGTACTGGTGCCTCAACAATAACAACCACCGCTGAAACAGGGTAGAAAATCTCAGAAATACTAGTGGAAACTTAGGTAAAAGTGGCACCTCAAATCTAACGGGGTAAAAGCAGGTGTTTGCAAAAGTGATGTTGAGACAACTAGCTAGTCTTTTAGGAAGAGGTAACACTGGATTTGTAGGTCACAACGTAGAGAATTAATTCCAGTGAAACAGCGATCTAAATGTATGAAATGAAATCACAAAAGAGCCAAAAGGACACATGGGCACAAGGAAAGACTTTCTGATGCAAAACCTAAGGGCAAACAAAGGTTGCTACGTCAGATAGGTTCAGTTTTTCCAAACCTTTGCATGTAAATTCATAAGCAAAGCCAGGAGATAAATGATTAACTGGGTATTACAGATAAAATGTTAAGATTCCTAATGTAGAATTTTTTTTAATGCAAAGAGACAAAAAATCTGACAGAAAAGTGAAAGAAATGAATGGACATTTCTGTATATCTGTAACCCTTCGACACGTAAGTAAGATCTATTTTAGTCATAATGAAATAAGTGCAGGATGATTAGGTGATGGCGATTACGAGGTAATAGGCTGTGGGTGTCTGAAGAAACAGTGGCAGAAGTTGCACAATGGAATGTCTCACAGATGTAAAAAATGAGCTCACTGAGGGAAAGTCCAGGATATTATAAGAAAATAGAAAAAAACCCACATAGGTCACATTGTTATCTGTACATAGTAAAGAAGAAAAAAAAAAAAGAAAATATCTGCATGTGTGTACATATTTGCGAAGAGAAATACAGGAAAGCTGAGGAACAGAATGTGTCTTTCAATGTTTCAACATATTTTTGTAAGATTTTGATGGCTGATCAAATGTTAATCTGCATATTTCAAAATAAAATTGACAAAGATATTTTTGACCTTCAAAAGTGGAGGTCAAATGGGTATCAAATGGGTATCATATCAAATGGGTATCATATCAAATGGGTATCATGAAAATGGGTATCATATCAAATGGGTATCATGAAAATGGGTATCATATCAAATGGGTATCATGAAAAAGAAATCATATCATATCAAATGGGTATCATGAAAAAGAAAAATGTAAAAGGCGGAAGATTTATAGGATCTGAAGAGAAACCAGAGTATCGAAAAGAAAAAAATGCCAGCACTTTTACTCCCCTTAGTCTAAAGATAAAAGGATAAAAGCACAGGCATCCCAGTAACCATTTATCTATGTAAGAAATTAAAAGAATTTAGAAAATAAATAAATAAAATTTTAAAAATAAAATAAATTTTTAAAAAGGGATAAAAGTACGACAAAGAAAATTTCAATTTGACTTCCTAGGTTAGTGGGTGCATTGTTATATGTGGGGTGCAGTTATTGTGAAGGAAGTTGATGTGTATTGTATAACAGAGCTAAGAAGTCTGTGGATCTTGCAGGTGGCTGGAGTTCCCACAGCTGAGAAAGGAGCTGCAGATGGCGAAAGACAAACTTGAGGGAAACAGCTGTTCACCACAGCTTGTGCACTAGAGGACTAGCAGTGTGCTTGCCCAGTGTCCGGGGCTTGGGTTCTAGCAACACAGCCACTAAAAAGAAACGGGTCCTCAAGGAAAGGCGAAATTCCAACTTGCTTTGGAAGAGTATGGGATAAACCCAGACACCTGGTGCTGAAGGGAAGAGCATGTAAAGGGGCACTGGAGCCAACTTGAAGGAGCCCCCACCGGCCAAATCTGGGGTGATCTAAGCATCAAAATAAGTGACAAGAATAATGGTTTATAATCCACTGGATAAAACAGGAATCCCTGCCTCCATAGTGACAGGAGTAAATAAATAAAAGAATAAGGGAGAAGGGAAGATTTGTACAGTAAAAGGCAACTCATAAATGCAGAAGGCATGGTAGGGTTTGAAACTGGATTGGCTGTTTGGTAACTTAAGTCAGACAATGGCCATTGGTAGAAGGAACAAGGCATGCCTGTCACGTCACCTAATCTCCCCGAAGGTTAGTTATGAATTATAACTGGGAACATAGCAACGTCTCAGCAGAGCTACTTAGAGGCCACGTGTAGGATTTAGAGATCGGTCAGTGTCATCGTTATGGGAGGAAGATGACGCTGCAGGGGTTGGCAAGAACAATGTCCTTTCTGGTGTTTACCTTTGTGTGTCCTTACTGTTATGACGATGCATTGACAAGCCCAGATCGAGGTGCTTCTAGAAGATAGCAGGCCCCCTCTCTTCAAGTTGTCAAAATTGAGAAAATCAGGGACAGAATGATTAAAACATCCATATTAAAGATGGCTAATCAGACAACGGAAATGCAAAGGTGGTCCTGGATTGGATCCTGGTCCCGGCCAAGTTTTTACTACAGAGGACAAGTAGGAGAAAGCGTAAGATCTGAGTAAAAGATCTGTGGGTGGATAATAGAGCTTTGTCAATGTTAATATTTTGGTTTTGACATATTTGCTTTGTGGTTATGTAAGAGAAGGTCCATGATTTGAAATTATACACCTGGTAGAATTTAGGGGTGGAGAAACACAGTGTCTCCAACTTCCTCTCACAAGATTCAGAAAATATTTGAGAGAGGCAGGAAGGAGAGGGAGGGAGGGAGAAGAGCTGCGGAGAGAGGTGACAATGTGGGTGAAGAAATGTTATTGGACCTTCTGGGGGGCAACTTTTCTCTACATTCTAAATTATCTTAAAATGAAAATGTAAACAGAAGAATGGTCTTAGCACGCAATATTAAATATACCCCAAGAGTGCCATAACACTGGCTTAGTTCCTCCCTGGGTTCCCTCTGGACTTGGAGACCCTGGTGATGGTGCAGACATTTCCTCAGTTCCCAGGACAGGTGGGGGGACTTTGTGGTCCCTGTGGGGGTGTAACTGACCGCACAGGCACTGGAGGGACACAGAGCAGAGCGCAGCCAGCCTTCACCTTTAGGGGCCCACTCCTGAGAGAGCCGGCTGACCAGGGAAGGTCGGCGGAGGAGGGCCCCGGGCTTGAGCGCTGGGCTGAGAAGCGAACCGCCGCACCCCCCTTCGGTGAGGAAGGGGCCGACTGGCTGGGGCGGGATCCCTCCCATCCAGGGGTCGGGGTCCCACATCCAGAACGGGCCTAGAGGCGCAGAGTGGGGGAGAGGAAGCATCGGCCCCTGGTCACCCACCCTGAGCACCGGAGCTGTATCTGGGGTTCATAATCCAGGGCAGCACTGGGGGGTGGGGGGGAACCTAGCTTTCGTGCCCCAGGTCCCCGGGAAGGCCCCCCCCCTCTGCCCCCGCGTTCTCCCGGCTACTTACATAGTGCTGACTGGGGGCGAAGCGCTTCTCGAAGCCCAGGAGGGCAATGCTGCGTATAAAGGTGTCACCCATGGCTGGGCAGAGCACAGGCGCACACTCCCGAGCGCTCCCGGGCTCGCTCTTAAGTGGGCTGGAAGGAGGAAGTCGCTTCTGTCCTGGGGGCCGGGTTTGAGGGCACCGGCCAGCAGGGAGGGCGCACAGAAGGTTCTGCTTCTCCTTTCACTTTCTGGGGTTCCTCGAGCTCCCGTGACGCAGACATGGGCGCCCGCACGCACGCACCTGCTGGGACATGCTTGCCCCTGCCCCTGTGGCCTGCCAGGGCACGCGGGGTGGGAAGCGGCGACCCATCTCCCGCCCCTCTCCTCGGGCACCCTCAGAACAGGGGCCCTCATGGACCTGGGCAAGCAGTCCATCTGGAATCATCTCCCACACATCTGCAACCCGAGCCTTCACTTTCCACAGGTCTCTGCTCAAAGGGGCCCTCCTCTGCGACGCCTTCCTTAATAATGTCACATAAATAAGCCGCGGGCGGTGGTGCGCATCATTAATCCCAGCCTTGGGAGGCTGAGGCTAGGAATCGCTTGAGTCCGCGGGTTCCAGACAACCCTGGGCAACATAGCGAGACCTAGTCTCAAAAAAAAAAAAAAAAAAAAAAAAAAAAAAAAAAAAGCTGGGTGTGGCGGTGCGCGCCTGTAATCCCAGCCTTGGGAGACTGAGGCCAGCGATCACTTGAGTCCAAGGGCTCAAAACTACCCCAGGCAAAATAGCAAGACCTAGTCTTCTAAAAAATATATAATAATGATGTCACATAAAAGAGCAGAACTTCATGCTGCCCCCCTCCCCTCCCTGTATTTTCCTTCAGGGCGCTTTTACTGATTTTATGTTACTCTATAGAAAGTGTCTCTCCTTAGCAGGACGTAGGCCCCGTGAGAGCCAGGGTGTGGCCTCCTCTGGCAGGGAAGGACTCCTGCCCATTCCCCGGAGCTGGTGCGGGCGCACAGTGGGCCTTTCATACCCACATGGACAGTTACTGAGGTCCTCACTTAAGAAAGGATGGACTGTTCCAGGGGAGTGTGGGCAAGGCGGAGACCTGATAGCAAAGGCAGACAAGTATTGAGGGTTCAAGTCCCCTCGGCCCCCACCCCCACCCCGGACTCCTGGGGATGATGGTTGGCGTCTGGCTGAGAGGGGCCCCAGAACAACCACTGGGAGGTTGTTTCTGGTTTTGTCACCTAGGAAGTGAGGGCCCACTTCCATGCTGAACAATTTGCCTCCAGTTGCTGCTGTTCTGCCCCCACCCAAAGGTCTCCAGCCCTGGGTGGCCCAGTCTTGCAAGGCCTCTCTCCAGTCATCCCCAGGTACACTTCTCGGCTCTTCCACCAGGAAGGCACAACCATACGCAGCATGGAGAGCCCTCCAGGCACGGCGATGAGAGATGCCTCGGGGAATGCACCTGCTAAGGACGCCCTGTATTCCAAGTTGCAATGCTGCCAAGACAGCCTTCACCGTTGGAAGCCAATGAGACCCGTGGGGTGGGACTGGGGATGGTAGTGATGTGGGAGCACAAGCAGCCAGAAGGCATGTTCTTTCTTGATAAGGGTACTGGTCTCACTGGTGTGCTTATTTCCTGAAAATCAACCTTGCCCAGCCGTGTAAAATCTGCGCTGGGCCGCTCACTAGCAGTGCGCTTTACTCAAGTGAAGAGCTCAGATGGATGGTGTCATCGCCACATCAGGAGGGGAGCGGTGGCATGGGGCTGGCTCACTGCTGAGTGGCTGCCCTTGACTTATTCACTAAATTCCCTCTGTGGTGGATGCTCGGGGTATGCCTGGTCTCCCGTTCCCACACAAGGCTGTTCTGAGCTCCCAGCATGGATGCCAATCTCCAGTGCTGCTGATTTATCTGGATGTCAGGGGGCCGGCAGAGGAATCCCCAGGAGGCTGGCGGCAAGCCTTGGGGTAGCGGGACCCTGGCCTTCAGCACTTCCCTCTCAGCGGCCTTTCCACTCTTGCGTAACTGCCTAGCCAGGCAGCCGTCTCCTGAAGACACCAGCCACAGCCCAGCATCCTTGGGACATTTCCATGTCCGTCCCTCGGCCTCTGCACACCTTGCCTGCTCCTGGCAAGGCACAGCCAAAACATGAAGTGACCAGAAACCGGATTTTACCATGCAGTGACCTTGTAAGCAGGTTCACAGCGTTCTGTCAGGGTTGGAGAGGATTTACTTTGTTGCATGGATAAAACAGGCACGTGATTAAATGATTTTTTTTTTTAATGGACAAAGATGAAGGGAGGTAATGAATAAAAGATTTTTACTTTGGTTGGGGGAGATAAAATTTCTTTTAAAGGTTTGAAGTTTTGTGACATATAGAAAACTTTGTGGAAATGTACTTATTATAGAAGTGTCACCTGGGAATCAGAACCATACCAAAGCCCCCAGACCTACCTACTCCATCCCCACTCCTGCTCACAGGAAGAATTACCCTAGGCCAGGAGTACTTTGTGATCACATCTTGTCCTCACAATGAAGCTGTCAGGTAAGAACTATTCCCCTACTTTATAAATGGGGAAACCCGCGCCCAGGGAGGTAAACAGATCGCTACAACTGGTGTGTAAACAGCTTGAACCCAGGATCATGCTCTTAACCATGGACTCCCCTGCCACATCCCTGAACAATTCGTGAATAAATGGGTGAATGGTGATAAAGGGGTTCATGAGGAAAGAGGCACTTCCAGAAAAGGACTCTCAAATCAGGCCAGAATGGGAGGGGCAGGCTTTCTAGTCAGCTGAGGGTCTTGGCCTCTCTCCAGCTGCTTTCTCCTCCCTTGGACCTTCTCCAGATGGCCTGACTAGCATGTTCCTCCAGCAGGAAATCCACAAGGCAGGGTAGTAGGGATAGGTTGTTTGGAGAGGGGCTTGGCAGCAGCACCCCAAACCCAGGAACTAGGGACAGTAGTGGAAGAGACCAGTCAGGAGAAGGAATCTCAGGCTTCCCAAGGCTGCAGTAAAACAGCCCTCATCTTGGGCTTATTTCCTGTCCAGCTAAAGGCCAACCTGTTGCCCCTTTATACGGAACAGGCTGGATCCTCAGCCAGGTCCCATGCCGAGGGCATCCTGGGTCAGGACACAGGCTGGTTTGGTGCTTAACAGGATGGGGCACGAGCCACTGCTGCCTGGCAGGCAAGTGGGCCATGTGGCAGTGACACTGGCCATGTGCACTGAACTCTAGGGGTAAGTTGTTGCCTTTGTAGAAGTGCAGGCACATGCAACCTGTCTCCCAAGGGACCCTAAGTCGTCCTTTCTCAGCAAAATTCAGGTCTGGAATGGGTCTTGGTGGTTCAGGTGGGCTTTGTGGCTCCCCAAAGGGAGCTAGACGCTTTCACTTGAGTGAAGGACTCAGAACACACCTGGACCTGATGACACCACTACTCAGCTCTCGGTCATGGATATGGGCAGGAGGCCTCAAGTTCTGAATACTCCTGGTCTGCAGGAGGCCATGTGAACACTGAGGCCAGAGCCCAGAGTCCAGAGTCCAGCAGATGGACCTGCTTGATTCCTTCATTTCTAGTTGTGTGCCTCCCTCCCCACCCCGCAACTGAAGACAAGTTGGTAAACTCCTTTTTTCATCCATGAAATAGTACTAACAACTAGGGTTGTTCTGTGCGATTGAGGCCCAAGTACTTGACTTGATAAAAGCTGGTTATCAGTAGATGTGAACTACTTGATGTAGTTATTGCACAGGGCTGTCCCTGAGGTGAAGGGTCCACATGCCGAAGGTCAGCTGTTGGCCAGAAGTCAGGCAGTTTCTTGCTGTTTAAATTGGGCTTGCAGGAAGGAAATGTCACTGTTGGGGCCGCTGAGAAAAGCTCCAGGACCTAGGAGCTGTGGGAGGGCCAACAGTGTGTGCAGTTCTGTGATAGGGCGGCTCTCAGCTGAACTCTGTGCAGGTGTCCAGGGTAGAGGGCGGGCGGGGACCTGAGGGTGGGTTTTCCCAGACAAGGGCAGTCAGGGATCATGCATGGGGCACAGCCTGAGGGCGTCTGGTCCACTGCACTGCAGTGTCTGGCAGACCCCCTGAGACCAAGAAGGCCATTGACAAACATTTAATGAGTGGGGGTTCCCAGCTCTTCCCTACACTAGGTACCAAGACACCCCAAGGCTGGCTGATGCCTCCCCCTCTATGACATGTCTTATTTCAATAGGTTCAAATGCATCATGTGGTCAAAGCTCACTAACCACCCACTGAGGCAGATTCAGTAACGTGCTGCCACCACAGGAAGTTTCCTGGGGATTTGTCTAAAATTGAAGCTAAGGGCCAGGCATGGTGGCTCGTGCCTGTAAGCTTCGGCCTATGAAGCAGCCGTGGCTAGGGATCGCGGTTCGAGTCCTGCCTGGGGCCCATAGTGAGACCTAGTTCCAAAAAACTACTGGGCGTGGTAGCGTGCGCCTGTAATCCCAGCTACTTGGGAAGCTGAGGCTGGGGATTGCTTGAGTCTGCGGTACCCCGGGCAACGAGAGCCTGCGGTTCCATGGGCAAAAATAGCGAGACCTAGTCTCGAAAAAAAAAAAAAAATAGCTGGGTGTGGTGGCGTGTGCCTGTAATCCCAGCTACCTGGGAAGCTGAGGTTGGGGATTGCTTGAGTCTGGTACCCCGGGCAATGAGAGCCTGCGGTTCCATGGGCAAAATAGCGAGACCTAGTCTCAAAAAAACCCAAAAAAACAAAATAAACAAAAAAATAAAATTGAAGCTAATTCCAGTAATAAGGAAAACCATGCCTCCAGATCCAGTTACCAGAGCTGGTCACCTCTCCAGGCTTGAGATCATGCAAAAATCAGCTGGCAGCCTTAAGTTTGGGACTTAACAAGGGCTGGGTACCTCTGCCACTTCCCAGGGGGGAACAGGACAGCACATAGGTGTAGAGGGGGCAGTTACCTGTACATAGGTGGTTTACCAAAGTGAAGTGGCTGGTGTCCCACTTCCAAGAAGCAAGTTTTCTGCTTCTGTAACCTGTAGACTTTTGCAAAAAGACTTAGGGACACCTCTCACAGGACCCTCCAGGCACTGTCAGGGACCTCATATGACTCACTGTTTTATACAAGGTAGCCACCACTAGGGTGTACGTGAGCAACCTTAAGACTAGGCATGAAGCTGATGCTAGAAAATGCCCTGCCAACCATCTCTTGCTGAGGAAATCCGGAGGAAGCACCTTTACAAATGTGTATTGAGTCAGTTTATCTTCAATGCTTGTTTTCCCCAACACTTCCTCAAAGTGAAACCACAAGGTGTGAGTAACCGAGGACGGAAAGGTCAGGCAACACATGGGACCATTCCACTGACCAGATGGGGAAGCTGGGGAAACCCAAAAGTAATCTGTTTGCTTTGTTTTCACCCATTTCCAGGATGAAGATGCCTGTCTAGAGCAGCCAGACTAGGTCCATCCTATCTGTTGACAAGTCCCCAGGTTCCTTAAAGAGATACTTTCAGATACCCTGAGTCAAGAAGTTGGTCATCATGAGGTAAAATAGAGAAAAGTTAATTATTCTTTTTCACTTGAGTAAAAAAAAGAAAAAACACCCAAAAAACAAAAATGAATCATGGAGGCTGCATATAAGCAACTCTTGAGAACCTGAAGTGAGCAGCCCCATCTGTGCTCCTGGACTCAGGCCTGAAAAGCACAGGTAGAATATATTAACATGGACGACAGGTCATCTTAATCCTTAAAATCCAGTCACTCATTCCCTACCATAGGAAGAAGACCCACATCCTTGGAACACCATTATCTTCCAAATACAGATAAGCTCAGAAAAGTGGGGCTTCTGTTTACAAAACTATCAGAAATCATACTTTTGAGACATGCACAATAATGATCTACCCATAAGTGACCATGGTAACCAAGTTCCCTGAGGCTTAAACTTGTGCTCAGGGTGTTAATCTGAAGCTGGGAAGGTTTGGTGCTCACTCACTCCAGCAGATCTTTTGGTACCAGGTTGTGGGTGGGAACAAAAGTGGTTGCTAAAGATACTCAGAGTAATCAAAGCACTTCAAAAGGCAAAAGTGGCCTATTTCCAATAGCTCCATCATAGCATTAATGAGGTCAGAGCTAGGCCCTAATCCTGTCTTGAGTCTCTGCTTCCTAATCTCTGGACAGCTTTACCTCATTTCACTACCAGATGACTTGAGTCCCACTAGTGAAGGAGGTAAGCTACTAAGAAGGCTAACTGTGCATGTGTGCACTGGTCTTTTTTTTTTTTTTTTTTAAGACTAGGT
>PVHY01026218.1:0-17531 GCA_004024945.1 Uropsilus gracilis
CAAAAAAAAAAAAAAAAAAAAGATAAGGATAAAATTTAACAGAGAGGTCCTTATCAAAACTATAGCTATCCTACGCAAATTCAAAAGACAGAATGACTACCTAGGAACTGGTGGATTTTAAGGAGATCCTTGGCAAAGGTTTATTTTGGCATCCCATTTTGTTCTTTAGCCAAAGTAACTATTTCAGAGTTGCAGAGTTCTATAATCATAGAATCAAACTTGGGGCTTTTCCTATTATTTTAGGTTGTAAGGACTACTGTAAATAGTATGCTAAGAATATCCCCCCCCAAAAAATACAGTATTTCCTAACCAGTTTTAAAAGTGAAATTCCTAAGCACCTAGTTCTCTGTATTTACTTTAGTCAGATCCCGAGTACTGTTTCTTTAGATTTTATCTGGTCCCTGCAAGGTATACCAAAAGAGAAAAAGATCCAGGACGTCTGAGACAACACTGAGTCTCAGTCTTGAGCACAATTTAAGACTCGCTTGTTGCCAAAGAACTGTGATTTACAACCTAAGCACTTAATGCTCACCTTACTGCACATTATCTCCTTCAGTTAAACTGTAAATTGAATAATTTTACCAAGCTTACAAAAAGTAGTTTATAAAGCACTGACCACCACACCTAAATCCCTTGAAGCTGTCCTCCCAGAAAAAGTTAATCAGAAGTACTGACTCAAAGATTACACTTCAAGAAACTCACTCTACAGAAAAGAAAATGTTAAGGGCCATGCAGGTAATCAGCAGGAAAAATAAAAGACTAGGGGTCTTGTGGGAGGCTTAGACCAATCACTTTACCCCCATTTCTAGTTTCAAGGGTCTATATAGGTTCCCATCTATACAACAAATACTATTTTCATCTCCCTTCTCTCAAAAGACCCACTAGAACAAAATAAACATGAAAGCCAATTGAGCCCTCCCAGTGATTAGCCATAGTTAATAAAAGGTATTCTGAAATAAAAAGAGTAAGTTTGGAAGACTAAATCTTTTCTTTCCATCAATTCCAAAATGATTTAGCCTCAGTGTACTTCAGAATGGCTTGTGGGGGGGCGAGGGTGTAAATAGATAGGACCACCCTTTGTGAAGGATGCAAATAGAATCTAAACATTCTCCACTCTTCCTCAAGTTCTTAGCCCCTGTTAAAGTGGGTACAGTTAGACATTCTCCTTAACTCCTTACTGGGGAAACAAGGTATGCTTCTTTCAATCCTTCAGAGGCTGTCCACTTCAAAATAACTGGTAGCCCAGAGGTATGCCCCAGAGGTCTTTTTGGTTATGTGTGACTTTCAATGGCACTTCTTTTTTTCTTTCTTTTTTTTTTTTTTTTGGGAGACTAGGTCTCACTATTTTTGCCCATGGAACCGCACGCTCACGTTGCCTGGGGTACCACAGACTCAAGCAATCTCCAGCCTCAGCTTCCCAGGTAGCTGGGATTACAGGCACGCTCCTACCACGCCCAGCTATATTTTTTGGGACTAGGTCTCACTGTGTTGCCCTGAGCGGGACTTGAACCGCGATCCCTAGCCCCAGCCATTTCATAAGCTGAAGCTTACAGGCACAAGTCACTGTGCCCCCCAGAGGTCTTTTTGCGTTTACTTTTACTGAGTTTTTACGGCAGTCTCTACAAAATCAGTTTTCCAAAAATCAGACTCACTATCCTGACTCACTCGACAGCCTTGTCCCTCTGCTTTTAAGATAAATGCCCTGGTGGGACTTTCCCACCTGTTCTCTGACTTGGCTCTTTACAGCCTGGGCCAAGTTAAGTTACCCTTCAACTTCTCAGGAGCATTATTCCTACTCCTATCTCAGGGCACTGACATACCATTCCCTCTCTCTGGAATACTTTTACTTACCACTCACATCCTATCAGTTTTTCAGGTATGTTAAAAAGTATATCCTCGAAAGTCTCCTTTGAACCTTTTGAAAAGGCATGAACTCTTTCACAACTGTTGTCCCTCCAAAGCACATTTCACACATCCATGGCCATTTGCTAAAGGTCTCTGCTTAACTGTAAGCTTCTGTTTGCTAAAACCTGGTAACAGCATAATAGCTGGTACATTACTCAATACATACTGAGTAAGTAAATGAACATTTCAGATCATTATTACCCGACTCCAACTTTATTTCCCACTTCATTCCCACAACCTGGAATTCTGACTCTTCTGGGAGCACTTTTTCCTCATTTTCATGCCCTCAAATGCTGTGACTTTCTCTATCTAGTAAGCTCTCTCCATTTCGCCACATCTCTTCAAATCCCACTGAACTGCCAAGACCCAGTATCTTTCCTAAAGATACTTCTTGATAGCATTAGTTCATACATCTTTCCCTGTTCCAATCCTAAAGCACTTGGCAACTTACTTTGATAATTCATCTAATTCCTTCAACATGATGTGCATAGGACTTCTCCAACATTGGTACTAAATCTTAAGGCTTTTAACACACCACTCTTCCACTCCCAGAATAATGCTAAATACTGAATTCTTACCGAATTATTTTATTTTTTCCTTAAACCAGATTTCCCTCTGAAAAGACTATTAGCTTCGCTCTTATTCTGCTGTTTCTCAGGTTATTCAATCTAACGTGACTCAAACTCAAAATCCTTTAAACTGCCAATGCCTTACTCACAAGCACAAACCCCCAGTTTAAGGCTTTTGCGTTCGCTCTGACCTCACACACAACCCAGATTTTCACCTGGGCCACTCTGTTACCTTTCACATCCCTCTGTCAGGGGGCGTGGGTTCCCCGTGACCCCACCCCCACTCAAGAAGAAAGGTCCCAGACTCACAGTGCTTCAGTACCCCCTGGGCCCCTTTCTGATCGTCTCCTTCCTCTTCCTTAGAGACAGAACCCAGGCCCAAGGTTGGGATGAACGGGCGCCGAGGAACTAGACTCAGCTACTGAGCCAGCTCCAACGCCATGGCCTCGGCGCCCGCGCCCGCCCCATCCCTCCCCGGCGGCGACCGCAGCGCCAGCTCCGGCCTGGCCGGACTCCCCATCGGGGGCAGCCATCGCTCACTGACCCAGGAAGGTGTCAAACCAGGAGGCGGCAGCAGTAGCAGGTACGGAGGCAGACAGCCTGGCAGTCGTTAACGGCTCAGCGCTCCATCCCTTCCCGACCCAAGCCCCAGCTTCACGGCTTCTTCGACCCCAGCGCCCACGGAGCAAGTCACGTGCCAGCCGGAATAGTCAGCTGACCCCGGCGCGCGCCGCTCCGCCTACGTGCGCGCCACCGCGCAGCCGCCGCCGCCGCCGCCGCGAGCTCCGAAAAGGGGCGGGGCTGGGACGCCCCGGGGGGCCGAGGAGACCCAGGAGCTAGGGCTGGACGTCGCTGTTCTGGGTGGGTGGGAGCCCCCGCTTCCGGTCGAGTCTAGGCTGCGCCGCCGCGGGCGAATCACGGCCGCCTTCCCTAGCGTTATCCCTCTTCGGGTTTCTGCGGGTCAGAATTTGTCAGCAGCCCCGACACAGGCTCCTGCACGGTCGGGGTTCCTTCGGCTAGGCCCGTTTTCCAAGTCCTTAAGCGTTCGCGCAGTTGCTCTCCACTTTTCCTTCCAGTCCCTGAAAGTGAATTCCTTAAGCACACTAATTTAGTATTGTTAATTTTTGTTAAGGATTTGCTTAACATTATTAACAAAATTGTTAATTTTGTTAAGGATTTGTTAAGGATTTTGTTAAGGATTTGATTTGCCCAGGAGCGAATCTGTCCTGTCGCGGGAGCAGGTTATTACTATACTTTAGGGGTATGTGGTATCTGATAAACATCATAAATAGTTGAAATCACATTAGTTAATGGGAACCACGGAGAGTTTCAGAACAAAAGCATCTTCGACAGGAAAGCATATCTTTGGGGGGGGGTTGGGAGAGGTGGGGCGAGCAAGCCATTTTTTGAACCCCACATAGTTCATTGGTTTTGGGGAGATAGGTGGTATTCTACTTTAGGACAGTTTCAGAAAGAGTAGAGAACTTTGTGGTTTTTGTAATTTCACCCTTTTAGATTTACAGGTGAGAAAAGTGAAAACCCAGACATAACTTTTAACACAAGTGATTAGACATGTCTGCTTTTTAATCCTGGTTCCACAACTTACTAGTTAGGTCAACTTTGGTTTTTTTTTTTGTTTGTTTGTTTTGTTTTTTGAGGCTAGGTCTTGCTATTTTTGCCCGTGGAACCGCAGGCTCTCGTTGCCCAGGGTACCACAGACTCAAGCAATCCCCAGCCTCAGCTTCCCACGTAGCTGGGATTACAGGCAAGCGCCACCACGCCCAGCTATTTTTTTGGAACTAGGTCTCACTATGGGCCCCAGGTGGGACTCGAACCGCAATCCCTAGCCCCGGCCGCTTCATAGGCTGAAGCTTATAGGCATGAACCACCATGCCCGGCCTTTAGTTAGGTCAACTTTGGCATTTAAATTTCAGCGTCGTCATCTGGCAAATGTGATCATAGTAACTACCGTATAGAAATATGAGCATTAAGATGAAGTATGCATCTAACAGAGTCTGGTACGTATAAATCAATCAGAAGTGGCAGCAATCATTGCTATATATGAGAGGACCCAGGTTTTCTGACCTATATACACCTTTTCTGTTCTTGTATCCCGGCAGAAATTCACACTTCCTTCGTTCCTCAGTATTAGTAACAAACAACCGAACTATCCCAATTTGATATTTTTCACCAATTTTGGATGAGGTTCAGGCAATTTTGACAGCCAGTTCTATATAACACAGCTTTGGAAACTTGTCAGGAATTCCGAAGTCTATCTGACATTATATAATGGGTGTAAAGACAGTTTGGGAAGGAGGGAGGGTGTTAGATTCATTTTATCCAATGAAACTTTCTTCAGTGATGGAAATGTTATTCTCTACTGTCCATATGGTACCACTGACAAAAGTAGCTTTCTGTGGCTCCTGCCACTTGAAATGTGTCTAGTGTAACTGAAGGACTGAATTTAAATTTTTATTGCACTTTAATTAAAATTCAAATAGCCCCATAAGGCTATTGGCAACTCCTTTGGACAGTGGGTTTGAACTTCTTGATTTCTTTATGTTTAAATGTGACTCTGAAGCAGAATTCTCATCTAGGTTTTGAAACAGGGTAAAAAGAGACTTTCTGACTTGACTTAACTGGATAGCTAAATTAAATAGCTACCTCTAACTACATTTTCTGATATCTTAATATGTTGTATATAACAATAGGTTACCGTAAACAGTATTAAGTAACATTCAATAAATGTTAGCACTAATCATTATTAGGCCTAACATATTTCATTTAAAAAATCTAGCATTTATGTTAATATAAACAAAGCATGATTGCTTTCTAATTATTTCTAATAGACTAGAGAGGGAGCTTAATTTACTATATATGCTAGATATTTAAGTATGTATAATGAGCATGCCTCACCTTTTCCTCTGTATCTAGCTTTCTGATTTATTCCCCATTGCAAGTACCTTCTAAGCTTAAAGTACTAAAAGAAAATTTTTTTTTCTCCCTTACAACCTTTTCAAGGAAAAATTTGCTTTGAATTTATTTATTATTTATTTATTTATTTATTTATTTACATATTTATTTATTTACTTACTTACTTATTTACTTACTTATTTACTTACTTACTTATTTGTTTGTTTGTTTGTTTATATTTATTTGAGACTAGGTCTCACTATTTTTGCCTGTGGAACCGCAGGCTCTCGTTGCCCGGGGTACCACAGACTCAAGCCATCCCCAGCCTCAGCTTCCCAGGTAGCTGGGATGACAGGCGCGCACCATCACGCCCAGCTATTTTTTTGGAACTAGGTCTCGCTATGGGCCCCAGGCGGGACTCAAACCGCGATGCCTAGCCCCGGCCGCTTCATAGGCTGAAGCTTACAGGCACGAGCCACCGTGCCCGGCCTGAATTTATTTTATACTTTGATTATATGAACTAATTTGATCCTCACAACAAACCATTATGAAATTTATTGTTGTGGCTATTATTATCCTCATTTTACCCTTGAGGAAACTGAGGTGTGATTGTGGAGTTTTGCTAATTACTAAGTAGTAAATCTGCATCCTGAATTCAGGATGTCAGGGTCCTGAGGCTTTATGCTCTGCATAAACTGTCTTGCTGAACTGTCTCTTAGACACAATCCTTTTATAGTCTGAATTCTCTTGGCACTCTTATGGCATCTAGTTAATTTCACTCACATTACATTTGATGAACTTTACCAAGACCACCTTTTACTGCAAGAGTCTTCACTATGCAATGCACATGGGCAGCATTTAATAGTTGATAGCTAAATAGATCTCACAATTAAAGGAAAGGTCAGAAACAATGACAGAGGAAAGGAAAGGGGTTATCTGAGTAATTGTCGGTTCCTTTCTTCTGTTCCTTGTATTCTTGGACCCTGAACTAATAAAAATTATCATATTTGTTATCATCTTGTAAATGTTAGGAAATCTTTTTTGGGGACAGCAAATGTTTATAAAAATAGAAGGGTAGAATATTATGTTTAAGTAGTTGTGTCCATCCCCCCACCTTCAAGATTTTTCCCCTCTATTATTACTTTATACTTTGCTCAGTTGGGTTTTAAATAATATCATGAGAAAAGTTTTTTACAATTACTATCTGTATTAAGAAGTTGTTGCCTGTTTAATTTTCATAATCTTTTACTCATATAGACTAAAAGGTATAGCACAAGAAGTTGGCATTTGATAGTTTTAATGTACCAGTTAAGCAAAGTGGGAGGGGTAAGGGGGGGAGGGAAGAAGAGGAGAAGGAGGGGGGGAAGGGGGGGAAATACACACACCAAAAAAATAAAACAAAACAAAACATTGGCCAGGCACGGTGGCTCCTGCCTGTTAGCTTCAGCCTATGAAGCGGCCGGGACTAGGGATCACGGTTCGAGTCCCTCCTGGGGCCTGTGGGGAGACCTAGTTCCAAAAAAATAGCTGGGTGTGGTGGTGTGCACCTGTAATCCCAGCTACCTGGGAAGCTGAGGCTGGGGGTTGCTTGAGTCTGTGGTACCCTGGGCAACGAGAGCCTGCAGTTCCACAGGCAAAAATAGTGAGACCTAGTCTCATTAAAAAAAACAAAAAAACAAAAAACTAAGCTACCCTAATAAACTGATGTATTTAATAGTTATAAACAACTTATCTTTAGTCCCCTATTTGTTCCTAGATTTACACACATCTTTCAAAATAATAAAATAAGGCAATTGATACTGACTAGAAAGTATTTCTAAAATTTTAGTAGAAACAATGAATACTTACTGTCAGTGTCCTTTGAATACTTCTATCTCAGCCCTTACAATTTGCCTGTTTATGGGACTCTTACAGAGTAACAGTTCTTCATAATCTCTCACATTTCTGTGTGTCTTGTGAGCAGAGTCTCACTGACAGTCCCTCTTCCAAAACTATTATTTTCAAGAGTATTTATAGAGAAAGCAGCACTGGGAGACTGGGATATAATTTTTCTCTTCTGCAGTGACTGTCACACATAGTATAAAAGATTCAGGCCCCCTAAGCTCAGGTTACTCTCCTCCAGAGAAACTCATGAGGTGTTCCCACCTTCCTCTGGGTCTCTTAATGCCCTATCACCCTGTGGGAACTGGGTCCTGAGGTAAATGAGGTATATATACCAGTGCTTGTGCTGCTCCTGTGCTGTGAATGAAAGTCTTGGATCCTGTATCCTCTCCCAGCATCCATGAACCTGTGACAGGCAGGATCAGCTGATTGGGAAAAATCTCAGGCCTTTCCTAGGTCTTGGTAGTATTGGTGACAAGGAGGCAAATGCATCAGAAACACTGCTTTCTGAAAGCAAAAGGATGCGGATCTCATAGACCACTTAATGGAATTTATCATAACCAAGGAAATGAATAAGCCAAATCATGTGGTCCCTGGAATCAGCTATAGGCTAATTGTCTGGTCTGATAAGTGTTAAGTGGCCCTCTACTTTATTGACAGGTAAGGAGGAAGCATTGAGGATGTAGTGCTGCTTTGTCTCAGAGACAACAAATGGTGATAGGGTGTGCCCCCCCCCCATTGTCTCCTGTTTAAGATTGCAGATTTCAAGGACAGGTAATGCTAAAATGGGGGAATGACCTTAGCTGGAATTTCCCTTCAGGGAGATGCAGGGGGAGAAAGAAGTGAAATGGTCAAGGTAAAACAGGTTTCCTGGAAGGCGGGAAATCAGGGTATATAAAGGGTGTGCAAACAAAGAGAAGGACTCAGATTCGAATATGGAGACTGGATAGAGAGAGAGGTTCAATGGAGGAGAGATGGGAATCGGCCATCTTGTAAAGATGTGAGCCATGTGAGCTTGGCCATGTAGCCACCAGGGGCCTGCAACCCTTGGCTGACCCAGACTGGCAGCATGTGTGCTGAATGCAGTTAAGGAGTTTGCAGATTTGAACTCCGTGTTGGAGATTTTTTTGCTGGGTTTGATTTGTGTCTGAAAGAGGCCGTGCAAAACTTGGGCGTGAGAAGAAAGTGAACTTTGCTGGTTCGGCACCATGGAGTTCCTGCTACCTGAAGGTGACAAGGGGAACACTGTGGAAGACAAGGAGGAGCAAGTCAAGGGAGCAGCCAAAGGAACATGTCTTCAAGCGTCTGGAGATGGACTCTGACTGGACATTGGTGAGATGATCAGGAATGAGAGACTGAGGATTTCTGGGCAATCTGGGAAAGGACTTTGGACAATACTGAGAAAGGTTTTGGACAATGTTGAAGTATTCTGAGTCTTACATGTTTCTTTTGTAGTTATTAGGATAATTAGAAATCACTTTGTTAGAAATAAATTAGTCTGCACTGATAGTCTTGCATTGGTTTGGTATTTTGGTTAAGAAGGCAGGGGATGGTAGTAAGAACCCACAAGTGGAAAGTTTAAACTGTGTTTAAAAGTTTCTTTTTAGGTCTGAAAGAGGGAAAGAAAGCAGAGAGCAGCTGGCTGACTTTTGCATATCAATGGTAAAGGTGATCAGTGTAAATGCTAATGAAGAGTGTGTAGCCTGCTTTGTAGAGAGAAGCAGGCAGATAGGTTTATCCAGTTAAAGTTATAGTCAAAGAGTCTTCATTACCCTGTTTCAATGGGACCTTGGTTGCTGTTATTAACTCTGCTTACAAAGCCATTTCCTCACCTTTCTAGCAATCAGCCTCAGGTCCACCTCTTATAATCCCTCCTCCTAGTATTTGTCAAGTAGGCAGAAGGCCCCACCCGCTATCAAATAACTACAGAAATCACGAGGGTGATAACTATTTGGTTGAGTCACTACAGACCACGTCTCTCCACTGTGGCCCACTTGGGCCATAGGAGAAATATGTCATGTGAAGTATGTAGAAATGCCTTGTCCTTCTTGCTTGACTCTTCTAAATAAATTCCTGGGTGACCATAGGAATTGATAGGGAAAAAGTGAAGGAACATCTGTAGGAATAGAATACAATGATTTTGTGATGGTGAAGAGAGAACAACAACCCAGCCTCTGGGCAAGTAATGCCTTAGACTTCAGCAAGTGTGACACAGGAAAGACTTTGAGGAACTTTGACTTTTAGAATCATCCCTGGACCCTCCCTTTGAAAACATTTTAACAGGCTTCTCCAAATGACTGCAACTCTGTTGGGTCCACCATCCCCTACTTCTCCCCAAATGGCTCTGAGCAAGTTTTGAGATTTGATTGCCATTCTCCTTAACCTTACCAGGATGACTGTCTGAAATAGCAACAGATGGCTCCAACTTGTATACCTCCCACATAAAACTTCTGTCCACACCTCTGAATGTCTTCCCCATTCCCATCCTTAAAGCTGTTGTTCAGTAATTCACAGCGTGGATAGATGCCACCTGCCTGGTGACATCAACAAACAGAACATTTTAGGCTGACTATTCCAAGGCAGCTCCTCAACAAACAAGGACTGAGTTCAATTATTCAAAGCAATATGAGAACCCAAAGGTTTAACAGCTAGTGACTAGACCAGGTTGGTGGGGCTACTGACCTACTGAGTGTTAATAGCCTGAGTTGGGAGGCTCCAGCGATTTCTTTCTGGCTGCATGTGCTTCCCTCAGACAATACTGCTTGCATGGAAGCCAGGGATTCTCTTGACATACTCCTCCCAACATGTGACTTGAGTATTAGGGGTGATCCTAAGGGATTTTAAAGTGTTTCAGGAAACACTAGCAATGTATCCCTCCGATGACTATGAGGCCAAAATGAAAATTCCTTTGATAACTTGGTAGACTAATAGATTACAGACTCATTAGTTATGCACAACCTGCAAACAGTTACTGCTACAGAAAGAAGCTTTATAATTAGCAAAAAACAGCACAAAATTTGCCCTGATTTTAACTGAATGATGGACATCTTGACCCAAAGGAATTCAGAAATCCACCTCAATTTACAGACTAGTTCTATTATTATTGATGTTGGAAATGCTTTAAACTTCTTCCTCATGGGCCAAGGCAGATCTATAGCATTACTGAAACATCCTGCTGTGTCTGCATGAGTGCCTGGGGTCGCAGGACCTTGAGGAAAGGGCCCAGTGTGACTTTTCTGAAGTTAGTCTTGTGACTTACAGGATTTATTCAATGACCTGGTGGTGGGACCCTTGGGGTCAGAGCTTGGTAACTGTTGCAGGATGGTATCTTGCTGTTGGGATTCCAGTTCACAGCAGCATAAATCCCTGCCTTAACACTTAGCCATAATGCTGAGTGAGATGCGATGCACAGATGGGTCATTTGTGGGTCGAGCTGGGTTGATGCCCAGCCTCTGTCATTTGGTTCATCATCACCACCAGAGAAGTAGCATATTCATGCTATTTTAGATAGCCATTCTGGTAAGATTAAGGAGAATGGTAATCAAATCTCAAACCTTGCTCAGAGTCATCTGGGGAGGGGAAGGGGATGGTGGACCCAACGGAGAGTTAAATCTAAGGTACTTGCCTTTGGAGAAGCATGTTAAGATTCATATTCATGGCACCAAATGCCAAAACAGTGTAAAGACAAACAGTAGGTATTGATGGGAAGTGACATATCATGGCTTGTTTACATTTCTGGATTACTTTTTCAAGGATGTTTGTACAACAGATAGAGATAGTATCTCCCTCCAGAGCCAAGTTCAGGTGAGTATTTTTTTAAATATTAATTTTAGCATAGTTTTGAATATATAGAAACATTGCAAAGGTAGAAGAAAATCCCCATAAATCCTATACTGCTCCACTACTATTCTTATATTAATATATTTGCATAAGTAAGTAAACTTCTCTACCATCCACTCTGAAATAATTGGGTTCCTCCCCTTTAATGCACCCCTTAGTATGTGCAGGTATTGAGCTGGGGCAGCTGACACCCACCCTGTGGGACTCAGGCAAGAGAAGTTGATATAAATGTGGTTATACTCATGCTGCTTACTAGGCTGTAAGTAATAAAGTCCTTCTTTTTCTGACCCAAAAGAATTGTGTCTGATGCCAGCATTATAATGACAGACTAACGGGTCAGCTTGCAAACAATATAAAAATCCTAAACCCTTCACATTTTTTTTTTTGAGACTAGGTCTCCCCATTTTTTCCTGAGGAACTGCAGGCTCACATTGCCCAGGGTACCGTGGACTCAAGCAATCCCCAGCTTCAGCTTCCCAGGTAGCTGGGATTACAGGCATGTGCCACCACGCCCAGCTATATTTTTTTGGAACTAGGTCTCGCTATGTGCCCCCAGCAGGACTCGAACCGCGATCCCTGGCCCCAGCTGCAGTTTCCTAGGCTGCCATTTACAGGTACGTGCCACCATGCCTGGCCCCCCTTCACATTTTTTGATCAGCTCTCTCCCACCCATTCCCCACATGACTGCAAGACTCCTTGAAGTCTTGGTATGAGTTCCTGTTTGAGAAATACATATTGAATAGAAGTAAAACAAGCTAGTAATTTGTTTTAACTATTGTTTAGTATGGATTTGATATCAGAAGTCCTGCTGGTGCCTACACATAAGACTTGGTCATATTATCAGTCTTGACTGTTAATTGAAGAGGCCCAGAGGGCCATGTAATTGTTGGTAGGGGTGAATGTAAGAGAAAGTAGGGTGTTGGGAAGCTGGATGTGCTAAGAAGAGCTATCTGCAAACTGTGAGAAGTTTAGACCCACTGGTAAAAGTTGGGGCCTGGAGGGTGCAGGGAAAGACCTCAGGTTTTGCAGTCATGTGGTCATGAGTGTGCAGGAGGAAGACCATAACTTGCAAAAACCATGTCTACATGGCCGGTGACAGGCAGTTTCTGCAGACATTCAGTCTTTGGGTCTTCAGAAGGACCCTTACTCTTGGTCAGGAGCAGGATCCTAGTCCTGAATTGTATAGCAGCAAAGGCAAGCAGGGTGTGAGACTCGGATTCCAAAGAAGGGCTCCTCAAATAGGATGGGGATGCACTTTGAAAAGTACAATTAGGCCAGGCATGGTGGCATGTGACTTTAATCACAGCCTACAAAGCAAGGCTGAGGCTAGAAATCACTTGAGTCCATGAATTTGAGACCCACCCAGGGCACATAGCAAGACCTAGTCCCCCAAAAAATAGCTGGGTGTGGTGGTGCATGCCTGTAATCCCAGCTACCTGGGAGCCTGAGGCTGGGGATCACTTGAGTCCGTGATACCCCTGCAATGTGAGCCTGTGGTTCCTCAGGCAACAAAGTGAGACCTAATCTCAAAAAAGAAAAAAAGACAAGAAAAGTACAATTAATATATCACTTCATGTGTGTATGCGTGTGTGCATGTGTGAACAGTGTGTTTAATACAAATTACAGAAATTAACAACTGGCAACTGCTTCTCTGGGCATCTTGACAGTTTCTTGATTATTAAGAAGGAGCACAGGCTAGGTAAATGGAAGGAGGACTGCAAAGTACTGTCTCAGAGGGCACAGGTATTAGGCAGGACTTGACACAACAAGTAAGGTGGGCTGGCTCTACAATTTACTACCACCTATGAGTTTCAGTTTTCTCATCTGTAAACCCCCAAATGCTTACAGGAGGATAGAATGAGATAATGCATATAATGGATTTAATAGCTACCTGGCACCCAATAGCACAGAGTGATTATTAGTACTTACAAATAGAACTAGAATACAAAGCAGGGACTTAAATCTCAAAAAGACAGTAGTTAAGTTACTGAAATAGTAACTGGTCTGTGAGGTTCAGGGTAATGATCTGGAATCTCAGTGTGGTGAGGGGGGTGGGGGGACTCACACTGCTTGTTGGAGATGGGAACAGAGTGTAAAAATTGCTGTAGAAGCTGAACAACATCAGTATCTAAAGAGTCATGAGGAGACCCATAGTCTATGCTTTCTGCACACCTGTCAGGGTTTTGTTTTTTTTTTATTTAAATTTTTATCTTGTAATTTTCATACATTATAGGTCAAATTTATATGGTTGTCTTTCCCCTTAGATTTGGCTCTCCCTTCCATATTGTATCCCTTATCTCCCACCCTACCCTCTCTTTTCTTCCTTCCTCACTCTGGTCACTCCAGTTCCTCTCACTGCAAGTCCTTGGTTCATGTTTGGCCCACTGGTCTTTCCCTTTTCTGGAACTATGTCCCTTCTCCTGGGTGTGGACTTGCACTCCTGGACAGCAACAGACCAGCAACAAGCTGCTCGGATCTCCAGGAGTCACTGAGGCAGATAGTCAGGCCCAGCATGTCAGGAACTTGTTGTTGGGCAGCTATGTGGTGTGGTTCTCCAGGACCCTTTCTGGTGTCTGTCACGTGGGTGCTGCATGTGCACTGTATGGTTCTGATATCTTGGCTTGGGAGCCCAACTCCCAGTCACCAGCAGTGTAATCGTTCCCTGCTGGGGACATACTTCTCCAGGTGGTGAGTCCAGCTCCTCTTTCTCCTGTTACCAGATCTGCCATGGGGCCACAGCCACATTTCTGTGGCTTTCTTCCCCCGTTGATTGGTAAAGGAGAGAGCCTTGTTCGCATTACACTTAACAGTGGACGAGGGGTTTGGTTCCTACGCTCCAGAGACGATGCAGGTAGAATCTGTGACATTCACCTCAATTGCTGGTTTCACCTTGTCTTCAGTGGTTCCCAACATGCTGCTTGTGTTACCCAGGTGGTGAGTGTATCCAGGGATGTTATTTCCTCTCCTCTCCATTATATCTGCAGCTGGTGAGACTGGATTTTTCATTCCTAGTGCAGGTTTGATTAAGCTTGGAGTAAACCAGATCGGGGGCCAGCCCCCTCCACCCCCCCCCCCCCGCTGCCAGCCTGCCCAGTCCCTGGCAGAGGTGCCCAGTCCCTCTCCCTGCCCATGTAGAGGCAGAGGCTGGCTTCGGCTTCCCCAACCTGGAATCCCTGGACCCGGAGTCCCTGAAACCCCAAGATCCTGGTGGTTTGGGGCTCACTCTTGCACCCCAGCCCTACCAGTGGCCTAGGCTGTGGTGGGGGTGTTCTGGAGTTCTCCAAGGGCACTGTTCCCACCTCCAGTCCAACTAGGCTCAGCGGCCGGGTGTGGAGGCGGAGCTTACTAATCTCCTCTCCCAGCTCAGGACCCCTGGTTATGTGCCCCCACCTCCCCCCACACACACTAAAAGGGTGGAGGTCAGGGCTTCCATCCCTGAGGTCCCTGGACCTCAAGATCCTGAGACCCTGGTGGTGCAGGATTTACCCTATTCCCTGCTGGAGAACTCCCCAAAGGGCCAGGCTTTTCAAAGGGGCCTTGGCCCCTACTCTCAGCTGGGATTGGATCAGGGCTGAAACTGGAAGGGAGTTCTACAAATCCCATCTCCCAGCTCCGGACCCCCAGGGAGATCTGCCCAGCCTCCATTCCCTCCCCACCAAATAAGGGAGGAGGCCAGGTCTCCCAGCCTAAGACCCCTAGATCCCTTGGCCTACAACCCCAGTGGTGTGAGACTTGCCCTGCTCGCACCCCTGCCAGCAGTCTACACTGCAGAAGAGGTATACCTGTCCATTTTTTAAAGCTCTTCAAGAGAGGCTTCGAACTAAGGACAAAGTTCTCTTTTTCAGGAAAGGTTCCAACTACGCCTCTCTCCAAACACCTCAGATTAAAAGAACGTGGTTACTCTTTATTACCCATCCACTCTTTATGGTTTCCTTTATGGTTTTATTTAAGACTCCTTTATGTCTCCTCTCTGTCTCCAACTAATCAAATTGAACCTATTTTCCCAGGCTGGAGTAAGACTGAAATTGTCCTCGTCACTATATGTGGAAGGTACTTAAAAAAGCGGTAATGAGGCCGGGCATGGTGGCTAACGCCTGTAAGCTTCAGCCTGTGAAGCGGTCCAGGCCAGGGATTGCAGTTCGAGTCCTGCCTAGGGCCAGAAGCGAAACCTAGTTCCAAAAAAATAGCTGGGCGTAGTGGTACATGCCTGTAATCCCAGCTACCTGGGAAGCTGAGCCTGGGGATTGCTTGAGTCCGTGGTACCCCGGGCAACGAGAGCCTGCGGTTCCACAGGCAAAAATAGCAAGACCTAGTCTCAAAAAAATAAAATAAAATAAAATAATTTTAAAAATGAGCTTAATGGTTGTTATTGTGATTTTACTGGGCTGGTATCTGACAAAGGAGGAACTTCCATGACTCAAGTAAGCAAGTGGAAAGAGATCAGAGGGAAAATTCCTTAAGGAGAAAAGAAGAAAAGCAAAAACAAAATGGAACTCCAGGCTTGAAGAACCAGGAGGGGCAAGGAAGCCAAAATGGAGTCATAGCTCAGGGAATATATACCATCTTTCCATAATTATTCTAAAGCCCCATGAGTCTCATTGTGATTGGCTGGTGTCACTCTGCCGAGGGTCACCTTTTGTTTCTCAGCCCTTGGAGTTTCTCCTTATTTGGCCCTGTCCACAAATGATGTGTTCGTCCTCCATCTTCCTTAGGCCAGGGGTGTAATCCTGTTTCAAATTTGCCTCCTTTGTCTCTGGTGCCTCCATTATTCCTCTGAGGCCCTTCCTGTGATATTCTGACCCTAGGAGGTGGCTCTCCCTAGGACTTCATTGTCACTAATGATACCTTGGAAGTGTCCCAGTGAGATTTTGCTACCAGTCTCAGTCACCCCAAAGAGCATGAGAAACAAGGAAGTGGCTAAATTCTAGTTTCTCCAGGCATCCCCAGCCTGACCTTCAGAGCCTTAGGCAAAAAGAAATGCCTTTGTTCAAATGACATATATAGTCTGGTAACATGCTTGTTCTTTGCATGTCACTTCCTTGTTCTGGGCATGAAAATGCAGAACTCAGACAGCATTAGGAAAAAAGTTCTTTCCAATGTGATCAGAGGCACCAAATCATGTGGGGGACTAAAGAAAAAGCTCCTTTCTCAGTGACACAGGCACTTCATACATTTTCATTCCCTTTAAAATGGTTTCTCTTCCTCCTTGAATTTGTTCTTGCAGCATTCTCTAGCCAAAATGCAATTTAAGAGACAGTGACCACATAGGAATGTTAAATGCATGGCTTCATACTAAATCTGAGACAATCCTTCCTCACATTCCAGTGCTGGGAGATTAGCAATTTAAATCTTTCTTTGAAACATGCTGTGCATTTACTTCTCAGAAATTCTCCCCCAAAAGCTGCATTCAATTATGCTACGGTTAGGACATTGTGATTTCTGTAATACAATTTGCTAATAGGCAAATATTTTACTCTTAAAAAACTGACAAAAATGGGGAATGTAATGGGAACTCAGAGTTACTTTAAAAGATTCATCTATCCAGGGAAATAGAGTCATGCAAAAAGAGGGCACCAGGAATCCATGAATGACACAGGATTTCAAACTCCTGAGAAGGCAGAAAGTCTACCTGCCTCACTAGGGGACTGGATTACAACCCAGAGAAATTGCAATTTCCATTTCTTGGGAATTTGGGTGCAGATTAGTTTGTCAAGGGCAGTGGAGTTCTTCCTTGCAAAGCTGCAATTTTCTTTCTATCCTAACATTCTTAAATAGGTGAGTCCCCTATTGATTTTATCCCTCAGTCACCTGGGATGCTTGTTAGAAACAGATTGCCTTCCTTACCCAACACTGACATGCAGTCAGATTCACTCCTCCGTCCACAATTACTTTGCTGAAAGGAGGTTGGTTTTGTCTGTGTGATCACCCTCTACCTTTCTCTTTTTGAAGTATGTCCTTCCAGAATGGTGACAATTCCCCAGGTGGGGTGGGAACACCCACTTCCATTTTCCTCTTGCAAGAGGAAAAGTTTCTCTTCTCTCATGCACCGCTTTCAGTTTCTCCACTGCTGTGGAGTTTCAGTTTCTCCACTGCTGTGGAGTTCATCTGATGAGTTTTAAATAATGGTAACTGTTACTCTCATAAGATTTTATATGTGGTTTTTTTTTGTTTTTTTTTTTGAGACTAGGTCTCGCTATTTTTGCCTGTGGAACCGCAGGCTCTCGTTGCCCGGGGTACCACAGACTCAAGCAATCCCCAGCCTCAGCTTCCCAGTTAGCTGGGATTACAGGCGCGCGCCACCACGCCCAGCTATTTTTTTGGAACTAGGTCTCGCTATGGGCCCCAGGCGGGACTCGAACCGCGATCCCTAGCCCCGGCCGCTTCATAGGCTGAAGCTTACAGGCACGAGCCACCGTGCCCGGC
>PVHY01026219.1:0-17519 GCA_004024945.1 Uropsilus gracilis
AGCTCCTGTTTGCAGGCCTGGTCCCCCCCCCCTCCCTCCTCCCCTCCCTCTGGTCGCCGCTCTGGTCACTCCAGTTCCTTTCTCCTTGTTAGTTGTTGGCTAATGATGGGCCTGTTGGCCTCTGTTCTTTCTGAAGCACTGTCCTCCTGGGTGAGGTCCCGCCTTCCTGGGGGACTGCAACCTGGCTGACCGGTTCTCCATGAATATCCTTAGAGCACGTGGCCCTTCTGAGCATGTCGGCGAGCCTCATGTGGGTCCGGTGTGTGGGGTGGCGCCCCCCACTTCCCACTGACCCTTCTTTGTGGCTCTGCTCCCCCGTTGAGGTGGGGGGGCTCCTTGCTCACGTTGAAGTGTCTCCAGGTGAAGCGTTTAGCCCCAGCATCAGAAACGTTGTTGGTGTTTCCTGGCGACACGTCTTCACTCTCGTCCACAACCGTCCTGTGTCTCGGCGTTCCAACCCTGCTCTTTCCGGGCAGGTGATGGGTGTGTTCGGGGCCTCTGTTTCTCTGTCTCTCCCAGTAGACCTGTTTCTGGGTGGTTGTTTCTCTCACTCTAGCTGGGGAATGGCTGAGGTGGGAACGAACCAGAGGTGCCACCCTCCAGCCCCCACCCCGGCTGTGCCCGCTGTGCGAGAGCGCACACCCTTCCTAAGCCTCCCATCCAGGCTGCAGAGCCCAAAGGGGGTGTGGCCCCTCCCACCCAAACCCAAGTTGGAAGGGGTGGAGCTCTGGGCAGCATGGAGGCAGCCAGGGGCCCCTGCAGCTGGGGTCTTAAGTTCTTTATCTCCAAGGGCAGTCGGGGTGGTGCACCAGTGACGCTTCTCGGGGGAACTGGGTTGTTCTGGGATCCCTCAGGGAGCGGGGTGAGCAGGGGACATGCTCCATGCATTTGGCTATTTATGCCTGAAATGAAGGAGAGATGCCTGGCTAGAGCTAAGGACTAGCAGGCAGTATTCTATCAGCGCTGAGACTGGGTACGTTTTGGAGGGGCTCGTTCACCCTTTGAAGGACCTGAGAAGCAGCAAAGACTCACCCTCTCAGGAGAATACATAAAGAGATGTAGCCACAGAATGTCTCTGGCTGTCTCGGGCCTGGTCTCATGCAACAGCACTGGCTCCTGGTCACTATCATGCACTGCTTTAGCGCCTCAGCTTCATTAGTGCAGTTTTCAGAGCACTCACAGAGTCGTGTGACCTTAACTGTCACGCCGGATACAGTGACCATGTTGTCCCCATTGTACAGAGAGGCTCTGAAACACCACTCCACGTAGCGGCAGAGATGGCTTCCACTTCCGAGCTGTCGCTGGACGTGCGCTTTGACATTAGCAGGCTGTTCTTGGATTCTTACTGAAGTTGGATAAGAAAACAGGCAAAGCAGGGCACGTAACTCAGCCTCCAAGCAGGAGCAAGTGCCCTTTAAGTCCAGTTACTCATCAGGTGTGTCCCCAGGCCGCATGGACGGTAGCAAGACCAAACTGTCTTAAAGGAAGCAAAACAAAGTTTATTCACTCAAAAAAGAGAAAAGAGCCAGGCACGGTGGCGTGCACCTGTAATCCAAGTGCTGGGGGGCTGAGGCCAGGGATCGCTTGAGTCTGCGGGTTCAAGACTATCCCGGGCAACCTAGTGAGAGGCTGGTCTTGAAAAAGCAGCCGGGTCTGGTGTGGGGTGCCTGTAATCCAACTACCTGGGAGGCTGAGGCTGGGAATCCCTTGAGTCCATGGGATCGGGACCACCCTGGGCAACATAGCGAGACCTGGTCTCCAAAAATAAAAATTAACTACATAAATAAATGAAAAGAGAAGATCGGCAAGAGTCATTGCAGCTACAAGGGCCCCTTGTGGTTATCTTACCACACAGTCAGCCCCTAAGTCCAGGAAGCTCCACGCAGGTCCTTCCGCCATGTGCGTTCAGAGGAAAATGGCGCCTGCTCCCCCGTCAAGTGGACCGGGGGAGATTCGAATCACAGGAACCAAGATGGCGTCGTCAGCTGCAAAGGCGCAGCCGGGCAGTCTTCCCGCTTCAACCCGAAGCTGGCCCCAAGCTCCGGGACCCTGAGCAGTGGCCACTTTAGACGTCTCACGATGGGAGCACCCGCGGGCCAAGCTCCCTTCGGGTCTCTAGACACCCCCAGGCTCTGCAGTTTCTAGGCTGAAGCAAGACTCCAAGCCCCACGTGTCCCTGTCTGCTCACACAGGTCACAAGCTTCTCCAGCTGCTTCCCCGGCTTCTCACCGGCCCGGCTGGGGATGGACACCCGTGGTAAAATGGCAGGACCCTGATGCAGCCTTACGGAGGTGGGGCCACGGGCCCGTTTTCACCACATCATCCCTGTCCTTATCAAGTAGGGAGGAAAGCAAGAGCGCGTCAGGGGCCCCCAAGCTCCTTTCCACAGGGGGCGCCTTCCCCCTGGGTGTCATAGACACAGTTGACAGCTATACAGAATCGCAGAGGTGACTGAGAGCTGGTAGGACCTTGATTGAGTTCTCTTGGCCCGAAGACTTAGACAAATACAAAAAGGCTGGAGAAGCAGAGAAAGAACTATTAGGCCATTGGGGGAGGAAAGATGGAGGCCATGAGGCCATGAGGACCTTCAGGCCGGGCCTTGACCAGGCCTGGCTCCTCATGGCTCGTAGTAGCCTAAGCTGAGCGTGGCTGCTGGCAGCTGAAGAGGGTGGACATTTGGAGTCCGGGGTGGAGGTTGCCTTACTGAGTTTGAGTCAGGTGTTTCCGGAGAGGCCGTGTGAGCCAGGCCTGAGAAGAAAATGAACTGTGCTAGTTCCGGTGCCATGGAGCGTCTTTCTGCTACCTGGAGGAGGACAAGGAGAAGATGGCCTGGAGGAGCTGGAGCAGCCGAAGGAGCAGCCAAGGGAAGATGTCTTCTTCAAGCACGTGGAGATGAACTCTGACTGACTGATGTCGTGAGATGATCAGGACTGAGAGACGGGGCGTTTTGGGACAGTCTGGGGAAGGACTTTGGGCAATGTTGACAAAGGTTTTGGACAATGTTGAAGTCCTCGGAGTTCTCCTACTGTTTCTCTTTGCAGTAAATAGGAAATCACTCTGTTAGAGATAAATTAGTCTGCGCTCAGGGGGTCTCCTTTCGGCTTTGGGTTTTGGTGAGAAGGATGGTGGAAAGGACCCAGGGAAGTTTGTAAGAGGGTAAATTGGGGCAAACTAGTTTTGTTTTTGTTTTCTTCTGCAGTCTTTAGTGCTGGGAGCTGAGACTGGGCTGGCTGGCCTTTGCATATCAATAGTAGGTGCTCAGTAAAATTGTTAATGAACTGTTTGACTCTGCCTGGGGGAAGCAGGCAGACAGAAAAGGGATCTAATTTAAGTTAGAGAGTTGCGTTTGAGTCAAAACCCTCCCCTTTTCATCACCCGGTTGCCCTTACGGGTGTTCTTCCACAGCTGCTTGCTTCAGAGGAATATTTTGCTGGAGGTGGGGAATCGTGAGGATACCAGGCGGCCCTCTCCAAGGGGGCTGGTCCAGCCTAGTCTCCTGCGTGTAGCCTTTGCTTGAGGGTGTTCCGGTGGTCTTAGGAGTTGGGGCAGGGAAGGAGGAGCAGCCAGGCCACTCCCACCTCAGGTAATTTCCTCTGGAAGCGAAGTGGTCATAGGGCGTGAGGCGCCTCCCTGCCCCGTGTTTTCAAGTCCATCGGCTTGTCTCTTTGTTCCACTTGAGAAAAACACTTGTGAGTGTCCTTAGCTCTGTCAGGAAGCTTTCCCCTTCCCCGCGTCCTAACGGGCAGCCAGGTAGTGAGACCCTAGGAACGTGGTGGCCCTGATAAAGCTGCACAGCTCATCCCGTGGCCCTGGGAGTAGTTGCAGAGCGGCTCCTGAACAGGCATCAGACAGACTCCTCAGAGAAGAAGGCAAATGAAGTGTGAGAACAGGCACATGTGCGGAGACCCCGAGACCCGCCTGGCCTGACCCAGCTCTTGGCTCTTTGCCTTCAGACACTGTCTGAGCTAGCTAAGCTCAGGCGGGCGGTGGGCGAGGGGCGGGGAGCAGCAAGGCCCAGCAAACCAAGGCCAGGCAGATGAAGTGCCCCTTCCTTCCCAGGAGGGGAACAGATCAGGGATTAGGGCCTCTGGGAGGGGAGCCCAGAGAGTGGTTTACAGACACATATCAAAAGCAGGCTCCAGGGGCCTCCCCCTCCCCCATAGGCTGGCACCCCAACACCTACTTCCGGGGTGCGGATCCAACGCCCTGCAAAGTGAATGGATCCAGTTCTTCCGTGGCCAACCTGCTTTCTGCTCTTACCTGAGCAGGAGCTCTTCTACCAGCTGTGGGAGGTTCCCCCATGAGGCTGCCTGTCCCAAGGCGTTCGGAGAGGTGACCTTTGACCCTGGGAAAAAAGGGGACTTTCAAACATTGCAAAAAGCAACTCAGGGGGCCTAGAACTCAAGGGTAGAGGGGGCACAGAGGCCGAGGGCTCAAGACATCCGGCAACTGAGCAAGACCTGGTCTCGAAAAAGCATTCAGGCGGTGGCACGCACCCGTGATCCTAGCTCCCTGGGAGGCTGGGCTGGGGATCACTTGAGTCGGCGGGATCCGGACTATCCCGGGCAACATAGTGACCTGGTCTCAAAAAAAGAAGAACTCAAGTGTCTAGGGAATGAATAATAACTACAGGGGCAGCTTAAACGCTGCAGTAAGTGCAGGGCCCTTCAGCCACGGCCCAGAGTTTGTGAGCAAGCTCTTCGGGACACGGGGTGACCGGTCCGAGTCCTCGCTTAAGGATACAGGACCGAATCCGAAAGCAAACACAGAAGGACGGAAAGAGAGGAAAAGGGATTCGATCCCACAGGAAGTGGAAAAGGAAGGACGTTCATTGCCGGGGGCCTGGTCACAGGCCCTGACCCCCAGCAGACGGACGCAGCTGCTGAGACACGGAGAGCCGAGCCCCGCAGCCCTGCGCTCCATCTTTCCTAGGGTTGCTGGCCACTCAGCGCCGTCCTGAGCTCCTAGCAGCCTCTGTTTGGGAGCCCCGGGTGGGGGCTGCACCCCCAAAGAGCTTGCCCCTCACTTCCTTTTACGAAACCACACCTTGGGGTGACTTCCAGGGCTCCTGCTCGGGGAAGGACGGTGGTCACTTCATCTTTTTTGAGCATTAAGGCTGACTCCAAGGTACGTGGGTGTTTCTAGTAATCGTTTCCCACTGTCTCAGAGGCTCCTCGCAGAAGAGCGCTTGTTCCGTCGACTTGCATCTGGCCGTATGTTGCTTCCTGCGCTAGCAACACCCCGTAGCAAAGCCGGCTTCTGTCTCCCCAGTGCCTGCTGGTTCGGGAGCTCCCTGGAAATTGCTTGTGGCTATGAATGAACCAAAACAAGACCTGGACGCCTCTTAAAATCGGCATTATTGCTCCGCGTACCTTTCTGGCACATGGTCTTCTACTTTAGGAGTTCCTAGGTGATGTGGTGCTTGAATACAAGCTAGGTTAGTATGTGACGGGGGGGGGCTGGTCCACGCAGGGGATGATCTTACACAGAAATTATCAGAAACCCTCAAGTCATGCATCTCCCCATCCTACTTGACCACCCCCCCCCCAGCCCACCTAAGCCACACTGCCTGGCCTCACTCCTGCCCTCTGGAGTCACGTAAGAGCGCACAGCCACGCAGCCAAGGTCCAGCTCTCTCGGCTCCGGCTCTGGCCTGTCAGAGACCCCCCATCCAGGTTTCCCTCTCCACTAAAGGACCTGCTTCTTCACCAATCTTCAGTCTCTTCGTTGCTCTCTTTCTCCCAAACCTACCGCTCCGCTTGCCATGCCCTCGCCTGGACCGCGACTCCAAGCCGTGGTCTTAGCCTAGAGAGTACCACGGCACGTGCCAGCAACCCCCAGATGAATCAGCTTGTCTTTGTGCCATAAGCCTGCGTCCTCAGGATCCTGCCGCCATGTGCATGCACCAGTTCTCGTCACCCTTTTTATGAACGGCTCCAGCCAGCTTAGGTTCCCAAGGAGTTGATTCCAAGTCAAGTCACTTGGAAGTCAGACAGTTTCCCTCTGTCTCTGCCGCTGCCTCTTGCCACCGTGTTCTCTGTCTCCACCGGGAAATTAGTACCTGGTTCCTTCCAGGCTGACCCACTCTGCCCGGGGCCAGGCCAGCCTTTGACTCCGGGCCTCCGGACCCAGAATGCTGGGCTTCTCTCCGGATCCGCGGGGGGGCAGCGGCCTGGCCAACAAAGAGGCCCTCACTCCTAGACACAGCCGCTCTGTGTCTCACCCCCCGATCTCTCCAGGAATGTGCTCCAGGAGTCTGTGGCGGGACTCCTGGGCACACAACTCAGCCCTTCCTGCTGAAAAGACGGGGAGCGGAGCCGATGAGGCCTCAGCCCCGAGACACTCGCTGTGGCTGAGTGCAGGGAGCAGGGGGAGAAAAGCAAGGTCCCGAGCCCAAGGTCCCTTCCTGGAGACGCTGGGGAACATGGCAAGAGCAGTGGGGCTGCAGCTGGCCCTCCGGAGAGAGTCTCCCGTCCCTGGTCCCAGGGGAGCGCCGGGCTGCAGAGCGCCAGCTGATGGGCACAGAGAGGTGGCCGTGGAAGGTGCCGGAACAACACGGCAGGCTGCAGCCCTGAGCCCCACACAGCGTGTTCCGTTTAGCGCCAGGGCAGCTCTGTAAGAGCTCGCCTGGCTCTCCAAGCTCCCGGGCATGTGCCAGGCCTTGGGGGGAGTCCAGTCGCTCTGGGGTTCAGTCTTGGGGTTCAGGCCCCGGTGGGGGCGGGGGACGGTTGGGGTGGGGAGGAGGTGGGCCGCAGATCATTCACTGCTCCCTCAACTCGGAACGAGCGCTAAAAACTGCTTCATCAGAGAACATGCTCCCCGGCTGGGCGCGGTGGCGTGCAGCTTTAATCCCAGCCTAGGAAGGGAGGCCGAGACTAGGAATCGCTTGAGTTCGTGGGTCTGAGACCCGCCCGGGGCAACATAGCGGGTTTCAAAGAACAGCTGGACGTGGTGGTGCGCACCGGTAATCCCAGCTACCTGGGAGGCTGAGGCTGGGGATGGCTTGAGTCCGTGGTACCCGGGGCAACATAGCAAGACCCAGTCTCAAAGAGCTGGTCCTCCGTGACCAGGGAGCCTAGTGAGGTTGTGTAGCTAGTCCCCCTCCACCTGGTCTGACGTCTCCGTTGCCTCCGTCGATGGCCAGCTGGGCGGAAGGAAGGGGAAGTAGTGGACGCTGCAGATAACAGAAAGATGCAGCTTGTGGACAAAGGGCCGCCAGCATTCAGCTCTAGCTGATGGGCAGCGTCTCTGTGGCCCGGATGCTCTCTGGGGGACACTGACAGGCGATGCCTGTGTCTGCGGTGTCCTTGCCCCTCCTATGGCTCCACCGCAGGCGACTCTCCAGGCTCCTGCCCTTGCTCTGGGGTCCCCAGAGCATCTGGGGGTCCCCGTCCATCTCTTCTCTCCTGAGGCCACCTTGACCTTGCCCAGGAGCAAACACACAGACCTAAGCCCTTTGCTGTTTTTCCTTTTTCTTTGAGACCAGGGCTCGCTATGTCGCCCGGGGTCGTCCCCATCCCGCGGACTCAAGCCATCCCCAGCCTCAGCCTCCCAGGTAGCTGGGATGACAGGTGCCCACCACTGTGCCTGGCTGCTTTTGTGATACCAGGTCTCGCTGTGTTGCCCGGGGGAGTCTCGAACCCGCGAACTCAAGCGGTCCTGGGCCTCAGCCTCCCAGCGCTTGGATTACAGGCACATGCCGGCTGTCCTTGTCTTTCTGAGCTGGGTGCACTGTCTGCCGCTCTGGCCCCTGGTGAAGAGCTCGCCTTACGATTGCCTTTTGACACCTGCTTCAGCACCACCAGCTTGTCGCCCAGCCCAGCCCAGCTGCTAACCAGACCCAGGCGCCCCCTCCCCGTCAGCGGGCGGCCACAGAGTGGTGGCCATAAAGGTGCTGGAACGACAGTGACCCCCGGTGACTGGGCCACCTGCAGGCTTCCGCCCGGCCTGCCATCAGCCCCGGATGTACCGATTCCCCCCGTAATGCACGCCTGGCAGGCCAGGCTGGTGTTCTGTGGGTGTGGCAGAGCCTCCCTGCGCTTCTTGAACCCATGGACTCACGTGATTCCTAGCCTCGGCCTCCCAGTAGCTTGGATTATAGGCGCGTGCCCCCCGCCGGGCCACCCCGCTCCTCTGCCGTGGGCGCTGCGTGGCCCGAGTCGGCACTCCCATTTCTCCCAGGGCAGGGGCACTCAGCGTCTTGTCCGGAAGGTGCCTCAGTGTCTTGCTCCAGAGTCCCGGGAATGTGAGCTGGGACGCTCCCGTGGGGTCCCCGTCACAGACGCCTCCGGGGGCGTGGGATGCTTGGGTCCCACGGCCAGGTGACAGGCCGCGTGGCCCCCCAGACTTGCCGCATTACCGACAGCCTGTCACGCGTGGGCTGCGGACGGACGGCCTGTACGGACGATGCTGTCGGTATAACCCGAGGAGGCCAACAGCTCGTTTGCTTCTTTGGGGGCGTTGCCTGATTAGGTAACCTGTCCTTTAGCCGGGTGCGGTGGTGCACGCCTGTAACCCAAGCGCTGGGAGGCTGAGGTCAGGGTCGCTTGAGTCCATGGGTTCGAGACTCCCCGGGGCAACAGAGCGAGACCTGGCCGGGTGCGGTGGTGCACGCCTGTAATCCAAGCGCTGGGAGGCTGAGGACAGGGCCGCTTGAGTCCATGGGTTCGAGACTCCCCGGGGCAACAGAGCGAGACCTGGCCGGGTGCGGTGGTGCACGCCTGTAATCCAAGCGCTGGGAGGCTGAGGACAGGGCCGCTTGAGTCCATGGGTTCGAGACTCCCCTGGGCATCAGAGCGAGACCTGGCCTTGCAAAAGCCGCCGGGCACCGTGGCGGGCACCTGTAATCCCAGTACCTGGGAGGCTGAGGCTGGGGATTGCTTGAGTCCACGGGATCGAGACTGCCCTGGGCAACGTAGCGAGGCCTGGTCTCTAAAAATAAAGTAATGATAGTCTGTCCTTGGCTCTCTGGAAGGAAGTGTGCGGCTTGCCCTCCTCTGCTGGATTCCTCAAAGTGCACAGCCCCCGAATCTTTGCGGACTTATCTCCCGCTCTAGAAGTCCCGTGTCCTGCCCGAGTCGTCACCGTACCGGTCACTTCTTGTCTGTCCGGTCAGATTTGCGTGATGTCATGAGTAGAGCTGTCAGTGAGTGCTCCTCAAGATCCATTCTGGATCTTTCCATAAGATGGGAAGGATGATTAACAGCGTCTTCGTGGCCGCTGGTGTCTGTTCCCAGGGCCGCCACGCTGCTTTCGGGCTCCGCTTTTGATAGAAATGGGAAAGAACTCACTTGTGGCATCCATGGCTCTGGCCTTGAACTTGAAGCCATGGTAGTTCGTGCTAGGAAAAGATCACAGCAGCTTCCGCTTGGGCAATCACGTGAGTTTGGGGTTTGTCCGACCTGGCCGTATCCAGACTGGTGAATGATGGGACGGTAATGACCAGCCCTGAGCCTGGTCTTCGTGTGTGTGTGGTGCTACTTGCCATACTTGTCTATTTCAACTCATCAATGAAGAGCTGTGAAGTTGATCTAAGAGCTGTGACCCATCAGCCCACATGACCTAGCCAGATCTAGATCCGTCCATTCTTTTTTTTTTTTTTTTTTTTTTGAGACAACATCTCGCTATTTTTGCCCATGGAACCGCAGGCTCATGTTGCCCAGGGTACCATGGACTCAAGCAGTCCCCAGCCTCAGCCTCCCAGGTAGCTGGGATGACAGGTGCGCGCCACCACGCCCAGCTGTTTTTTGGGACTAGTCTCCCTACGTTCCCCCGGTGGGACTCGAACCGTGATCCCTGGCCCCGCAGCTTCCTAGGCTGCCACTTACAGATGTGCGTCACCATACCCGGCCTTAGCTCAGTCTATTCTTTACCTGGCTTTGATATACCCTAACGAAGGAGCTACGATGATGCTTCAAGCTTCTGTATATCAGTGGTAAGTGGCTGCTAGTATGCAATGGTCCTCAAGGTGTTTGGACAGTGCATTTTCCTGGTTGAGGGTGGCATCTGTTCAGGGCCTGGGAACCATTTAAGAAAGGGTGGGAGGAATCATCACCACAGACACCGGGCACGGTGTTGCAGACTCCTTCCTCCTGATGACCTGGATTCTCGTTTGGTTACCATTTTGCAGGCCTAGGGATTGGTCAGATCTAGAGATTGGGCAAGTAGAGTGACCACCCTCAGCCTCCTGGTCATCAACCCTGAGTCACGTTGGTTACTACCTGTCTTTCAACTTCCAGAGGCTGCCTGCGTTCCTCGACTTATGGCCGCAGCATTGGGCCATGATCACACCTCCCTCTCTCTGTCTCTGTTCCCTCTGCTTCTCTCTTAGGGACCTTTGGGATGACATTGGTCACAACTGCATATCCAGGAAACTTTCCCCACATTAAGAACCTTCACTTAATCACAGGGTCCCTTTGTCATGCAGCTTCACAAATTCTGGGGACTTCTTGCCACCGTTCTTTCTGCGTGACTTCCATCTTTTCTCGCTTGTAGGACACCAGCCATTTACTCACCCTCTCCATAGCAGGTCGGTTCATTCTTCCTGGCTGCCACTCTGTCCTTGACACTGGTAGACTTATCCTCACCTGTCTTCCAGCAGCTCAGTGCTGCCACCTGCCTGTCTTGTTCCAGAGTCCTAAGTGAGCTTCGTCACGGGACGTTTCCAGACTGAAAAAATATTTGCTAAATTTGTGTATGCATCGGTGAACCAGCGAGTGAAACAAAAATCTCATTTGTGAATGTATATTCATTGCCAACCTCAGCCCTCACCACTCTTCAGAAATACTCAGTTCTAACTGCCTGGTTTTCCTTCATGAGGATTTCAATCAAATGATGTGATAAAACATTGATTTTGACAAACTCTCCGTTCTGAGGACAGAAAGGTGGTTCGTGTGGTGTTGGAGGGAAACCAAGGTCACGATGTAGTCTATTCAGCTGTCAAAGTACAGCGCTATACACTTGAGGTTGTGTAATGCTCTAAACCAGTTGCCTCAATAGCAGCTTTTCTTTAAAAAATGGGTTTCAATAGGAAAGGAAGCTTAGTCATCCTGTGGAACGTTGACTGCATATAAATTCGTACCCTCGGATGGCCTTAAATATTTCAAATCAAAACGCTGCGCTCTGAGCTCACACCCCTAACTTCACATGTAACGGCCCGAACCTGACATCAGATGCTGGAAGGCTGTGCCAAGCAAGCACCTTGTGATGACAGCATCCTTTAAACGTTAAAATCAGGCCAGGCACGGTGGCACGTGCCTTTCGTCCCAGCCTAGGAAGGGAGGCCGAGACTGGGAATTCCTTGAGTCCATGGGTTCGAGATCCGCCCGGGGCAACATAACGAGAGCTGGTCTCAAAAAATAGCTGGGCGTGGAGGCCGGGGCCTGTCATCCCAGCTACCTGGGAGGCTGAGGCTGGGGATCGCTTGAGCCTGGGGAACCCCGGGCAACATAGGGAGACCAGTCTCTAAAAAAAAAGTTAAAATCAACCAATCTGACCCTAGGATCTCCAAAAAAAAAGTGCCAAGACTTTCCCTATTTGTCACGAATGTAGCCTCACCTATTTGCCCAGCAGACACTAGCCCAGAAGAGGGAGATGAGCACGTTATAATGGATCCGTCCCTCCTAAACCCACTAGTCAGACCAGCATGGCCCAGCCTGTAGCTTTGCAGTGCTTCCTTTCAGCAGATGGACAAAGCCGGAGACCTTCAGTGTGTTCCTCCACTGAGGAAAGGGTGAAAATTCCCTCCAGGAAGGAAGACGGCAGTTCACGCACCCCTCTCAAGCTCTCAGTTTGCTTTTGTGGCCGTGTGTATACATTTTCCTTTCTGGAGCATTTGTCTCAAGGACGGGACTGTTTATCAGGTTATTTCTGTGCATTTAATATGCAAACATCCGACAAGAGCACGGGACTTCATGCTTGGCTTTCCAGCCCGTCACACTGGAAGTGCATGACTAAGGTTTCCTTTGTTTGAACTGTAGGTAAAGTGAACAGATCCGAACGACTTAACGGGCAGCTCTGAGATGAAATGTTTGTTTATTCACGTGAGACTAGGGTCCATACCTCACAGAGGCTGCGTGGATTTGCCCCTTCGAAACACCTATATCTGTTTGTGGACATTTTTCCCCCCTCCATCCTTCAAATCATGGCCTAGCGGAACTATCTCCCCACAGGAATATAACAACATACATTTGTTTCTAAGATGTAGAAGATCTTTTCCACAGTCAGACTGTGGGGAAAATGGGCTGATTTTAGATACTTCGGCGATTCAAGGACGACAGAGCATATCCTCGCCTTTTCCTTCCGCCCGGTTCGGTCCTCTCCTTTGACTCTTACCAAAATTATAAAAAAGCCGAGACTGCAAAGATGAATAAGGTAGTGCCCTGGGCATCATTGAGTTCAGCAAGTCATGATCGGGGCGTTAAAAGCAATGGTAGAAATTGGTGCCGTCTGATTAACTTACTTCGGGCTAAGAGCTGTACGGGAGTAGTCTTAGTCTGTGGCGTGTTTTACTGGCCATTCCTGGCCACACACGGAGTCCTCCCTGCTCGCTGGACCCGTTTGCGGCGTCATCCTTTTGAAGTTCACAGTCCCAGGTTGCAGGCTTCATGCTCGGTTCCCTTGAGCTTTCTCATCAGGCAAAACCCTCCCAAATTCTATACCCACCCAGAGTCCACACCTGCGCCTGCACGCCCGGGGCATCAGCCTAGAGGCACTGACCGAAGAGAGTCCTTAGCTGTGTCCTGTCACTCCCTGTCGCCCTAACGCCGTTCTGTACCCCATGGGAATCGATCTCATACCAGCTCCTCTCCCCTTGAAGGTCCCAGGCCCTCTCTCTCAGGCTGTCTCAGATGACGGCTGTGCACGCCTTTAATCCCAGCCTAGGGAGGGAGGCTGAGGCTGGGGATCGCTTGAGCCCGCAGGTTCAAGACCCGCCCGGGGCAACATAGGAGACCTAGTCTCAAAGAACAAGCCAGATGTGGTGGCGGGCACCTGGAATCCCAGCACTGGGAGGCTGAGGCTGGGGATCATTGGAGTCCACGAGTTCAGAATGACCCTGGGCAACATAGCAAGACCTAGTCTCAAAAAAAAAAACCAAAAAATAGCTGGGCGTGGTGGCGCGCACCTGTAATCCCAGCTACCAGGGAGGCTGAGGCTGGGGATCACTTGAGTCTGTGGGTTCGGGACGCCCCCGGGGCAACGTAGTGAGACCTGGTCCCAAGAAAGAAGAGAAACAAGATTCTGCAGCAGAGATCGTCTCTCCAGCGCGGGTGCCACTCCGCCTGGGCCTGATGCTGTGCCAACACGCCTTAGTTTCCTGGAGGAAGGTCCTGGCCCAGTGCTACGGGCAAGCCCCCCATCTGAACACGAGAAAGACGTGAGCAGTCTCCAGGGTTCACCTTGCTAGTCTCTTGGAAGCACTCCAGTCAGCCCCCCGCTCCCCCCTAAGGCCGCTTGGGCTCACACCCACGGAGCCAACACGCCTTGTGCTCAGATCCACACATGCACAGCCCAGGTACGTCGAGGGGTGCTGGCCTCCTGCGTGTTCTGGCCCAGGTTCTGGGCCGTGCCCTGGACATGGTTCTCCCGGCTCTGGCTGATTCCGTGCCTGTCCTCCTCACCCACCCGTCAGCGTCGAGCAGACTGAGCACATCCTCCACTTGGGCTGATTCCTCTGCCTTTTCGCTTCAGCCTCCTGTAGTCTCTGAGCGCTGGCTCCTCCGTCCGCTTCTTCGCTGGGTGCTCCTTGCCCTCTCCCCCGTGCCCTCCATGTCTTTCCTGTCACTTTCCTGGGTATCTCATCCCGCAGGGACCCTTTCAATACTAACCCAGGCGATGAACTCCCACCTTTGTCACCTCTGGGTCAGGTCTTAGGTTTCTAACCGCTGCTTGCCACCTACTGCTCAATGCTGTACTTGGAGATAAATATATATATGTATGTGTGTGTGTGTGTGTGTGTGTGTGTGTATTTTGGACACTAGGTCTCACTATGTCGCCCGTGGACTCAAGTGATCCCCAGCCTCAGCCTCCCAGGTAGCTGGGATTACAGGTGCCCACCACCATGCCCAGCTGCTTTTTCGAGACCAGGCCTCACTATGTTGCCCAGGGTCGTCTCGAACCCGTGGACTAAAGTCATCCCTGCCCTCTTGCCTCCCAGTGCTTGGATGACAGGCGCGCGCCACCGCGTAAGGCAAGTAAGGAGATGCTGAAGGTAGGAAGTAGGCAGTGGAACATGGGCGGAGCTTCCTCTACCGATCTGGGTCCTCGCAAGTGTTGTGCTCTGAGTTCTGGGACAGCGTTTTCCCTCTGATCTCAACAGCCATTTTTTCAAAAAAAAATTCTTTAAATGAGCCCCAGGCCTTGGATCTTCGCATCTGTACAGACGGCCGCAACTCTCCACCTAGGGCTTGGGGGCCAGATCTGTTCTAGCGAGCCATTCTTTGGTCTGATGTCACCTTAGGGCTTTGTGACTGCATCCTATTGGCTAAGCGACTCCTTGTCCTCTTATGCTCACCTGTTCCAAAGTGCAGAACGGAGACATTCTAAGAAGACGCAGAGAAGCCAAAAGCTACAGGAAGGTTCTTGTTCCACCGGTGGACTGACACCTTGAAGCATTCCTCCATAATTTACCCAAGGACTACAGAGCAGTTCCTCTGGGCAAGAGTCTCTGTCTCACCAGCAGTAGATGAAAGACACATCCCCTGCCCTCAGGGGGCTTACACTCTAGTGACGGAGAAGATCGACCCCCAACGGGAACTTGAAGGCACTATGAAGATGGCTGAAGCGAGCTTGCTGGATGGGCTAACAAGCCATGAATGATGATGAATGAAGACACGAGGTCAGGTCGGCGTCATGAGCTGCGCGTGCTGTCACCTGGCACATCTTTAACAGAAACCTAACAGTGTGCGGTTCGCACAGGCAAGTCCTGTGAGGGTGACTGGATCTCGTGAAGCAGGGAGTCCCGGCAGGAGGTCGCTCCGGGGCCCGGGGGGGACTGATGGCAGCTCTGCACAGCCAGCTGCTTGGCCAAGGGGCAGAAGGCACCGTCCGGACGCACCGCAAAACCAGCGGCCTGGTTTCCTGACGCTCTGACCAGAGGGTGCGCCTGGGGGAGAGAAGCCAGGAGGACGCCAACCTGGGCGCTGCGCAACTGGAACGAACAGCCTGGAGGGAGGTGCGGACGTCTTGACGTGGTGACCACGACGAAGTCTCTTTGAGGCCGCCCGTTCTCTCCGTCCCTCGCCTCCGGCCGCGCGTTGCGTCGTAAGACACCTCGAGGCAAGCGTTGCCCTGCGGCCAAGAAGAGCCCTTTGGAGTCGGTCCACTGCGGTGGACGTCCATGCTCGCGCCACGTCGCGGCCAACGCCATTGCCTTCTTTTGTCCGTGGCCGCTTTCTTCTTACCCTGGACGGAGGAAGGCGCAGCAGAGCAACGCTCTCCCCTCCAGACCCTTCGCAGACGATTTAAGGAAGAAAGATGACGGACGGGGGTGGAAGAGGGGAAAATAGTGTCCGCCGGACGCCTGCTGATGGCTACAGCTTGAACCGATTAGCTGGTTATCACGCGTTCCTGTGTGCGGCTTGTCGCGGGAGCCTGATCCGGGGAAAGCGCAGCTCTCACCTCCAGGCTCTCGCGGGCCAGCCTGACCTCCATGACTCTAACCGAGTCTTGTCATTTGAAGCAACACACACACGTCCAGCCTCATCGAGTGACCAAAGAAATGGTGTACGTCAGCTTGGCAGAGAGTGTTCTGGGCTGTGAGGACAGTGGCGGGAGGGAGTTAGGAGGCAAGAGAGGCAAAGAGACGGGACGTTTAAAACAAACAAACAGACAGACAGACAGACAGACAGACAGGCACTAACAACCCGCAGTTCTTCAGAACGGGAAACGTTCCTGATGTGATCTTGCTTTTCGGAAGCGCTCCCACGGTCTCTCCCCGCGCGTCTGGGACCAGCACATCATGGGAAAGATGCAGACAGAGTCTGCCAGGCCTCGCTTTGGTGCACACGGCCCTGTCTCTTTCTGCTCGGTTCCAGCTGTCCCCAGGGTGCCCCGCAGTCCCACGCTCTCGGCTCGCGGGCCAGCACGCCCGCCTGGGGCCGAAGCAGAACGCTGAGGCCGTGCCTGTGCCTCCAGCCTTGTGTGTTCCCTGCGCTTGGCCAAAGGGAGCCCGGAGGTGGCCCGTTGCCTGGCTGTCATCCCTCTAGTCTGAGTGTCACCGAGTCAAGTGGGGGTGGACGTCTGGGGTGGCTGCGTTTGGTTCATCCGCGGGGGGGGGGGGGCTCGTTTCGGGGGGGGGCGAGTCTGCGCCCGATGGATGCTGCCAGGCTGGTTCCCCCCACCCCGGAAGGCCCGAGCCGGCCGCAGTGGCCTGCCTGTAGAAGCGTGACGCCAAGGCGCCGCGCTCACCTGGCCTTGCTGTGTGACCTCGAGGAGAGGCGCTCTCCGTGGGCCCTTTAGTGGGGCGTTAGATCAGCAGCTGGGGGGGCAGCTCTTCTCCCGTCATCCTCTGCACAAGCAGCCTTGGTGCCCTTGTCGTGTAAAGGGCACGTGTGGGATTTGCGCCCGCGCGCCGGGGAGCCCCCTCCCCCCACCTGGACCTCTTCGGGCCCTGGCTCCTGTCTCCGCAGACGTCTCCTCGGGTGCGTCTGTCCCAGCCGGCAGCTACGGGCCATGGACCCCTCGCTGACCGGCCACCACCTTGCCCCTGCCCGCACGCCGGGCTTTGCCTCTCCTGAGAAACGCCCATTGTGGCCGCACGTGGGCGCATAGTGTGGCTAAGCAGTGTGGTCACGCGCGTAGTGTGGCTGAGCGCGCAGTGTGGCCGGGCGCGTAGTGTGGCCACCATGTTGAGCGTGCAGTGTGGCCGCAGGTGGGTGCATAGTGTGGCCGCAGGTGGGCACGCAGTGTGGCCGCAGGTGGGTGCATAGTGTGGCCGCAGGTGGGCACACAGTGTGGCCGCAGGTGGGTGCATAGTGTGGCCGCAGGTGGGCACGCAGTGTGGCCGCAGGTGGGTGCATAGTGTGGCCGCAGGTGGGCGCTCAGTGTGGCCGCAGGTGGGTGCATAGTGTGGCCGCAGGTGGGCACGCAGTGTGGCCGCAGGTGGGTGCATAGTGTGGCTGCAGGTGGGCACGCAGTGTGGCCGCAGGTGGGTGCATAGTGTGGCCGCAGGTGGGCACGCAGTGTGGCCGAGTGTGCAGTGTGGCCGCAGGCGGGCGCTGGCCTTGGCTCCCCCACAGGCACCTGCTGCCCCCCAGCGCCCCCCCTGCGCCCCCTTGGGGACGCCCCACACAGGCAGGGTGGCTGAGGACCCTCTCTGCTGCTGTCTGGGGCGCCCCGTCCTCCGGCCCCGGCCCCACCCACAGCTGCCCTCAGCAGTGCTCCCCGGGCTGGGGGAGGTCGAGGTTGGGGTGTCTGGGGCTCCGAGGGGAGGTCGGGGCTGGGGGAATTGGGGGGGGCGAAGGGGAGAGGGGGGTGTCCGGCACTTGAGGAAGGAGGGGCTCAGGGAGGATCCGGGGCTT
>PVHY01026220.1:0-17534 GCA_004024945.1 Uropsilus gracilis
GCGCTGGCGCGGCCCCTCCCCATGCTGACCCGCCCTTCCCCGACCTTCTTCTGTTTGCACTTGGTGCACTTTGCCCCCAAAGCCGCTCAGGCCACACGAGCCACGGAGACGCCATGATGGGGCAGGATGGCGAGCTTAGAGCAGTCGGTGTTGGGTGCTCACCAGGCTTTGCTACGTCCCGCTTGTGGGCTGGCTCTCCGGGGACTCTGCACAAACACTTCCAGGTGCCACCCCCTGACCGGATCCTGCCTGGGACCTTCCCTCGGTGCCCCATGGGCCCTCACAGCTCCCAGCCCCACCCCGAGACTGGCTGGTTCTACCGCAAAGGCCTCTGGAGGTTACTCTCCCCACATACACCCCTCCCGCCCACCATCCAACTAGTGTTCCATGTCAGTGTTTCTGTCTCCTGCCTGCTTTGTGGCCTCTCACTGGTTCCCTTCAGCTGTCTGCTCCAGCCTGCGCCCAAGGGAGCCCTCGGACATGCAGGTCTTGACACCCCCCCCCCTTTGTCAGAGCTCCCAGCTGCTTCGTAACAAAACCTGAATCCTGGTCTCTGAATCCCCGCCTGTGCCCAGCACAGTGCCAGGAGCAAAACACTCAGTAACTCTGCAAAAGAGACAGGTTGAAGGTGGAGGAGGCTCCTTACCACAGGTGATCTTCGTCCCTCGGTAATCAGCATCATAGTTCAGAAATTTAGTGCCACACCCTCGTTTAATCAGCCGGGCATAGCAGCAGTCATGTCTAACGCAGCACCTGTGGCAAAGTGCAGTGTTGGGGCTCAGCTCCTACAGCTTCAGGGAACCTGGTACCCCCTGGTCTCATGCTTTAACCCTGGGTGGTGACTCTGGAATATTCTGGTGCAGAGTTGAAGGTGCTGGTCACTTCTCTGCAAGACCTGCTGGGCTCTGTGTCCATGGCTCCAGCGACAGCCCTGAAGCTTAGGCCCTGCCCAGGCCACACAGGCAGAGGGACAGGAGGGAGTAGTAGGGTAACCTCACCTGTCCGTTGCATCCTTGGGGGATCCTCTGCCACCCACACCGCAGTGGCAGCCATAGGCACCATAGCTGGATGCACCCTCCTTTCCTGTCGCCTTGGTAATCATTTTCCAAAAATTCCACAGCGCCCCATCAGCCTGTTGCAGGCCTGGAAGGGAATCGCCAGCAGATGAAGCAGGAACCCCACGTCCTCCTTCTGCTACCTCCACTCCCACCCAGGGGCTTCTTCTTTCTGCCACTGAGGGACCCTGGGGCAAGGGGAGCAGGACTGGGACTCAGGGTTGCCCCCCTGGCTGTTGCCCGGTGCCCAGAGAGCAGCTCTCACCGAAGGCCGCGACCATCGCCAGCAGCAGGAGGGTCCTCATGCCGAGCTCTGTGTGGAGAAAGGCAGGCGACTGTTTAGAGACCCCTCCAGTCAGCCCTGCCACCTCTCTGGTCCGCTGCTCACACTGGAGCAGGAGCCCTCAAGGGGACACCCAGGCAGACTCCTGCTCCCCCCTCCCCACCCCAATAGTGTCCAGGCTGACACCTCAATCCACTCTGAGTCACAGGAGTGTGCACAGGCAGGAGCCCAGAGACCCTCTGAAGCACCTTCCCACAGGCCCCGGCCATCCGGACTCCCACATGACCCACTAGGCATCCGGCACCCTCCTCGGCTGAGTGTTCCTTGTAGGTTAAGCTGTGAGCCCGATGAAGAGGGGCCTCCCGATGTGGTAGGTTGTGAGTCTCCCCCAGACATCTGTTCCTGTGCCCACACTGGATTTTGGAGTAGGGGGTGCATCCACAAACTCTAACCCCTGATATTTCTTTCAGAATTAAAACCACAGCCTCTTTTGCAAAACCTTCCAAGCCTTTAATGCACACACAGACACACACACAGACACACACACACACACACGCACACACACTTCCTTGCACATACGCAGGCGTATATGTAATATCTAGCTCACCCAGTAGCACAGACCCCATTCACACTATGTAGCTCCACCCACAATCCACATCATGCGCATACTCATGTCCACGTGCACACACACATACATGCTCAATGTCCCCTCTCTCAAAACCAGCCGATGAGCAGGAACTGTTACTCGCCTGACGGCCATGTATTCTGGATATCTACTCTCTGAGGATGCTGGAGAGTAGATACCCAGATACCCCACCAAATGAGGATCTTATTCTCAGCTCTGCTCCCCTTAAATAGCTGCTCCTCTGGGAGGCTGGGAATTGTTGGGGTGTGCATTTGGGGTGCATCTGTTTCGCACCATTCTCACTCTATCAATGACTATCAGTAGCAGGGGATCCCAACATAGTGGGGCCTCCCCAAGGTCACAGGTTGTATAGTCTGCATTAGATACCGCTTCTCCCCACAGCGGAGGCTGCTTAGGAATTTCTCCCAGGAATTCTTAATATTCGTGTCAAAATTAGCGCTACACCCTCTGAAAACTTTGCAGAGACCTTTGCACACACCTCTAGAAACACACACATATTCACACACACACACATGCACACATGCATGCCTGGAGCTCACCCTCTAGTGATGTCACTGTACCATATGCCCCCCTACACACATGAAGCTTTTGCACCCTCTCCCCTTGCACTAACTGGAGATGCGCTGAAGCCTACGTGCCTGCGCTCTCTCTACACGTGCACACACAGCACATGCCTGCGGGGCCCCCTCCACGTCAGCCAGTGGCAACAGCTCTTGGACTCCCAGTGAGCAACAGATTTCTGCGTATTTACCTCTCAGAAGATGCCGGAGTTGTTCGTTCCAAGCAACTGCCTGGTCCCCTGAATGGCTTAAGTAACTGCTCCAGGGAAGATTGGGAGTTGCTGGGGTTTGCTAAGGTGTGGGGTGTGGCCTAGTAAAGGAAATTGCCCCAGCAGTGTTGGGCTTGCCATGACCCTGTAATTCCCCCTCGTCAGCTGCAGGACAGAGCTCAGGTGGCAAAATCTTCTTGTGACACGAGCTGCTGTTAACATACAGACTATATTGCAATGTTCCCATGGGGCTTGCTCTGCAGAGTGAATTCATAAAACTGACTGTGGGCGACGGGCGATCAAGTCCTGGGAAAGTGCCCAGGAAAGGTCAGGACCAGGCTGCGGGCTCACTGGTACAGTGATGACCCTGAAGCCGTGGCTGCTGCCGCCTCAGGTGGGCCTGGGGGCAGGGGAGGGAACTGGTGTTCTTTCCTGTTCCTTCTTGGTTATGAGTTTCTCAACCTGGGAAAGACCAGAGACGGTCCTGGATCCCTTCAAAGCCCTCCTCATCCTAGGTCTCACCTGTTGGAGAAGGCGTTGACTCCGGATCTGCTGCTCCTTCTTCTCAGCCCTCAGGGACACAGCAACTCTGGCTGTCATTTCTAGAGCAAATATCTGCTTCCCTGCTCGGCCATGCGTGCCCAGAATAGCCGCCACCTTCTTAAGCAAACATCCCCAACTCCTGTCCCCACAGCACCAGGGGGCAGAGCCCATGGTCCCCATACTCATACTTCCAGAGACCACAGTCTCCAGGCCCTCAACTGCTCAGACCTCCAAAGCCTGGGTCCCCACGTTCCCCAGACCCCTGCATTCCCTGGGCCTCCAAATTCTCCCGGCTCCACATCCCCCAGGTCCCCGCAGGACACAGGCCCAGGAGGCCTCCCCTGGCTGCCAGAGCATGACCACCTGTGCTGAGAGGCATCAGCCACTTGTGAGCAAATGGGCCTGGGGGGCCCACATGATTCAGCCCCACCCCTTGGCTCAGTTGCCCCCAGAACTGTCCTGGAGCGTCCCTGTGGGCTCGGAGGGAGTGAGAACCTGCGCCGGTGTCTGAGGAGTGAGGTGGGTGGCCTGGCAGCCGGCGTCTGCAGACGGTTCATCAAGAGCGACCTGTGTCATCATGGCTGAACAAGTCCCCGAGATCCCCGCCTCCAGGGCCTCAGAATGCGCCTCATGTGGACACAGGGTCTGTGCTGGGACTCCTTAGGGAGAGGCCACTGGCTGGGCCCCTCCTGCACGTGCTTACAAAAGGGGGGTCTGGACGCAGACTCGCACCCAGGGACACGCCCTGCGAGGTTGAAGACGGGGGCCGGGCGAAGCCCTAGCAGTCAGGGAGTCCTATGGGTGGCCTTGGGGGTGGGGTGTCCTGGCCTGAAGCCCTCTGAGCCCTTAGGAGGGAGCAGCTGACTGGATGCTGCCTTGGACTGAGGGACCTGGAGTCCTGGAGGAACTACGCAGGCCTGTTCCCAGCATGAGCAGCAGGGGGCGCCCTCAGCCCCACGCGCCTCTCACTCTGGCATTTTCTCTGCGTGGACTTTAGTCACTGCCCCAAATCCAGGCCTGAAACAGTTACTCCTTCAACCCCCAGCATCTGCATGAACACATGGAGCTTCCTCCAAGCTCCAGGGTGAGTGCAAACCTGTGGGGACCAGTAAGAACTCCTCCTGCACCCAGGATTCCCGCAGAGAAAAGGGTGCAATGGGGTGGGGGGTGTTACTGCACCTTTTGTTGAGTGAATGCCAAGGACAGGCTCCTCCCCACAGGCAGAAGCACCCAAAAGAGCCTGGCAGCCCTGGCCTGGGGTCCAGGCACCCACACCGTAGGATGGGTCATGCCACATGTTACCTGTCCCCTTGCTCATCTTTTCAGCATTTTCCCAGGAACTCAAAGTCCAGGGGTTGGGTTCTCATCAGTGCTCTTCACCCCACATCCTCCCACATCCCACAGCCTCCCGGGACCACATGGAGCACTTGGAGTCCATCAGGGCACAAAACGGAATCTCTACCCTGGGGAGGTGTCTACTGGCAATGTTTGTCCTTCTTGTACATGGACCCTTATTTTCTTATTGTTGGGTTTCAGACACTCTTTGTTATATTGGGAAATGAGTCCTTCACCAGATGTGTGATTTCAACTTGGTTTCCTGTCTATGGAGGCCTCTGAGGTAGATGTTTTAATTTTAATAAAGCCCATCTTCACAATCTGTTCCCCATTTCCACCTTCAAGGGCATTGGCTTGAAGCAGCCACAGGGGGATCTTACACTCCAGAGACTTCCACTCTGCAGATCACCAACTGGGAATTTTTTGTTTGTTTGTTTGTAAAGCAATAGTCAACTCCCCGCTACCTCTTGCAGATGGCTGTTCACTACTGACTTCCTGTGTATCAAGCTTCTGTTTTGTGCACATGTATGGAATGTTGACATTTTACTTTTCTTTTCTACTAATTCCTCTTACTTTTTTCTATTAATACCTCCTACTTTAACATAGGAGAGATCCTAATGATCATTTTTTGGACAAGTGTTGATAATGCAATTGTCAAAAAAATTATTGCTAATATTTATTGATAACTGGCTTATTAGCCAAAGTAGTCATTAGTGATGCTATTTCACCAAAAATTGTTATTTGTTTGAGAAATAAGCAAGTGTAAATCAAAACAGAAAAACTGTACACGAATGATTCCAATTTAAGAGTGAAGAGCAACTTAAATAATAACTCAAAAGCTTTCAGAGTCATTTAAAGTGTAATAAATATATCGATATGGGTTTAATGTTCTTACCCAGAGTGTTCAACCTGAAAAACACACGGAAACAGACAAATCAAAGCTGGAGGTGTCCTGCGGGGGGCAGCGGGTCTGGCTTCAGGCATGTCCTGCTCATACGTAAAACAAACATAAAAGGCCGAGGGACTTTCCAGGTTAACAGGCACTAACCGGGCACCACAGCGCCTGACTCTGGGGGCTGCTTGGATACCGCAACCCAAGTGGCTAAGAGGGAGCTGCTGTGAGCAGGTGACCTGACCGCCGCCCTGGCCTGTCCGAGCAGCCTTTCTTCCGCGAGTCACTGGAAGAGCCAGGAATGTGCCTAACAGTGAGCTCGGTCCCAGCATGTCCTAGTCTGCCAGGTCCGCACATCCCTCGCCCACAGTTGCTCTCAGTTTCCCTCTCTGCCCGCCTGCGTGGTTCGGTGGTCTGCTCCTGCATGTGCTGCCAGCCTGCTGGTTCTGTGCCGGGGCCTCACCGGATGGCTGATGCTCAACAGAGTCTCAGGAAAGGGGCTCTGGGTGGATGATGCACTTTCTGGGTCCGCCCCCACCCTCAGGCTCATGCCTGCCGGCTGTTTGCCCCTAAAGGCCCCAGTCTCCATCTTGCACAGTCCTTCCATCTGGGCATCCCTCCCAGCTCTGTGTTCCTGCTCCCACCTCAGCCCGGATGAGCACCCCCAGGCGCCTGTACAACGGTCCCTTCCTGAGCAGCTTGAGGGCTCTAGGGCCAGTGCAGAGCTCAGGGCCGAGGGGGGCCTGTCCCTCAGGCTGAGGGGATTAGCTCAGGTCTGGGGAGCCGGATAAGGCTGTGACCCGGCTGATTCAGGATGCAGCTCCACCCTGGAGGGCTCTGAGTGGCAGCCTGTTCCCTCTGGCAGGAGGGCCAGACCCTGGGCCAGTCCATGGGACTCCCGCATCTGTGAGGGCAGCTGGGAGCCGAGTGTGGAGAGGCCCAGCTGGATCCAGCGGAAGCTGCTCCTCACTACATCCGGGCCTGTCTTCACCACTCATCTATCTGAGGCTTTAAGATTCTGAGGCTGAGAGTCTATTGCTGCATCAGTAGCCTGTGCACTCCCATGGTTTGGCTAGAAGTGGGGACCCTGCAGGGCCTGGACCCCAGATTCTGCCTGGTGAGGATACCAGTGGGGCAACCGGCAGGAGGAGGTACAGAGACCAGGACAAATAGGTCAGTTCTGCTGTGGGTTACATGACCAGAGAAGCAAAACCAGCTGGAGGAACCGCCTGGAAAAGTAGGTTCTAGAAAAGAAAGAGGGGTTACTGGGAGGGTGGCGAGGCATATATACAACAAAAAAGCTCCCCTGAACCCATCATCCACTTCAACTTTTAGCAACATGTTGCTTCTGTTATCACCTCTATTCCACTCCCTCTGCATCTCCGCTCCATCACCATCACCATCACCATCACCATCACCATCACCATCACCATCACCATCACCATCACCATCATCTTCAGTTCTTTCTTAGAGCTGAAATAGGATACTCAGGAGCGCACATTCTCAGCTTGTCTGCTTTAACGAACAGATTCGCCCACGTAGCATGGATGCCATCACGCTATAGAACAACCACGTCTCCCAAGAACAGCCCCGTGTGCCTTGCCTGCCAGTCCCATGTGGGGGTGGATGTTGCTTAGGCTGCCATAGCAGAGAACCAAGGACAACGGGGGGTGGGGGTTGGGGGGACAGACATTTATTTTCACACAGTCCTGGAAGATTCAAGTCCAAGAGAAAAGTGCGGTGTCCTCACATGTGGTGCCTGGTCCCCGCCCATCAGCTAGGACACTAGTCAGCGTGGGTCAGGTCCCATGCTCATGGCCTCACTGGACCTTCATTCTCTCTCTCAAGACCCCGCCTCCCAAGGAGGGCACATCCTGAGGCACGGAAGGTCAGGGCACCAGCATGTGACTTTGTGGGGGACACAATTCAGCCCTCAGGCCTGGGGAGAGGGTGGTGGCTCCCCCGGTCTGCTGCAGTCTGGATCTCTGACCCTTGACAGCCTCCTGTCCTGTGCCAGTTGTTCTCACATGAGCCTGGAGTGGGGGTAGGGCAGCATGTACTGGCACGGAGTTTTCAGTGGGAATCTTTATTCAGAGGACAGGCAGGTGTCGCTGCTCCTGCATCAGGAGGCAGGACTGACCTGGGGACAGCAGGGACGCGGGGCGATCTGCTGCTCAAGGGGCCAGGTAGGCCGGGCTCAGTGCTCCTCTGGGACAGACTCTCTGTCTGGGGTCAGTTAGGCTCCCAGTCTCAGAGTGGGGTGTGCTTCAACCCAGTGTTGGGACTTAGGAAGCCAGGGAATACGCCTGGCACGGGGGGTGGAACTAGTCCAGTCGATTCCCAGTTCGCATTTGGGGGGGACATCCTTGCAACTCCATAACCTGTAGAACAGGTAAAGTAGATGATAGCTTTCCTTCTTTTCCTCCAAACAGCGGGCGGCGGCTTTATCACACTGACACACTCGTCTTTTACAGTAGTCTTCATCCACTGAAATCAAAGAAACACAGGGTGCGGGGCTGTTAATACTCGGAGGCTCTGCGTGGGAACCCCGAGAAGAGTCAAGGCCAGTCCCCTCCACTCCCAATTCCAGAGCTTCCTCCCCTTTCCCCCCTCCCACTCCTTGGGCATCATCCTCCAGAAGCTTCCATCGCAAGACAAGCACCAGACTCCAGACAGCGCTGATGGATGGGAGCAGATCTTTGCCCTGGAGTCTCTGTGAAGGTGTCCCCTCCAGCCATGGCCTCTTCTTCTACCTTCACAGATGCGCAGAGGCCCCGCCCCCAGAAGTTGGGCATGTTTGTGATTGGTGGAGCCAATATAGGCCCCATTCTCCTTTGCAGTGATTGGCCCCTGGCTGGCACGTGGCCTCACTCTGGCCAATGAGCTGCAAGGGGAAGTCGGCTGGGGCCCCTGGGGAGCTGCCTCGCCTCCCTCCAGGAAGAGCCCTGGCCCGGGCACCCTCTGCTGCAGGAGAGGCCGCCACGCCAGACGCAGCCGCCTGAGTTCAGTCAGCTGCGTGGCTGCTGTGTCTGCTGCCAACATGGCGGAGGCGGGGCTGGGAAAAGGCTGAGCTCTTGGGGAAGCTGTGGACACGGCTGGGCGCTGGCGCGGCCCCTCCCCATGCTGACCCGCCCTTCCCCGACCTTCTTCTGTTTGCACTTGGTGCACTTTGCCCCCAAAGCCACAGGAGCCACGGAGACGCCATGATGGGGCAGGATGGCGAGCTTAGAGAAGTTGGTGTTGGGTGCTCACCAGGCTTTCCCGCTTGTGGGCTGGCTCTCCGGGGACTCTGCGCAAACCCTTCCAGGTGCCACCCCCTGACCGGACCCCGCCTGGGACCTTCCCTCGGTGCCCCATGACCCGTCACAGCTCCCAGCCCCACCCCGAGACTGTCTAGTTCTACCTTAAAGGCTCTGGAGGTTACGCTCACCTCCTGCCCTCCCACCAGTGTTCCATGTCAGCGCCTCATTCTCCTGCCTGCTTTGTGGCCTCTCACCGGTCCCCTTCAGCTGTCTGCTCCAGCCTGCACCCAAGGGAGTTTTCAGACATGCAAGTCTTGGCCTTCCTTTGTCAGAGCTCCCAGCTGCTTCATGACAAAACCTGAATCCTGGTCTCTGAATCCCCACCTGTGCCCAGCACAGTGCCAGGCACAAAGACACTCAGTAACTGTGTAGGGTTTTGGAGCTTGAGGACTCTCCTTACCACAGAGGATCCACTTCCCTCGCTGTGAAACACTGTACGTCAGGAGTTTGGTGGAACATCCTGTGCTCTCCACCCAGTCATAGCAGCAGTCATGTCTAAAGCAGCACCTGTGGCAAGATTACAATGTTGGGGCTCAACCCGCACAGTGTCAGAGAACCTGGTGGCCCATGGTCTCATGCCCTTACCCCTGGGTGGTGACCTGTGACTTTGGAATATTCCCTTGCAGAGTGAACATGCTGGTCGCTTCTCTGCAATAGCTGCTGGGCTCTGTGGGCACCAGCATCAGCTCTGAGGCGTTGGCTCTGCCTTGGCCACCAATTCAGAAGGAAGAGAAGGGAGGGGGAAGGTGTCCTCACCAATCCGTTGCATCGATGGGGGATCCTTGGCCGCCCAGGCCGCAGTAGCAACCATAAAAAATATATTTGAGATAAGCATTTTTTCCCATCAACTCTGAAATCATTGCCCCAAATTGCACTAGGTTCCCATCAGCTTGTTGCAGACCTGGAAGGGAATTGCCATGTGATGAGATGGGTACCCGATGCCCTCTCTCTGCTACCCTCACCCCCCACCCAGGGGCTTTCTCTTTCTGCCGCTGAGGGGCCCTGGGGCAAGGGGAGCAGAACTGGGGGTCAGGGCTGCCCTCCTGGCTGTTGCCCGGTGCCCAGAGAGCAGCTCTCACCAAAGGCCGCGACCATCGCCAGCAGCAGGAGGGGCCTCATGCCGAGCTCTGTGGAGAAAGGCAGGCGGCTGGTCAAGGCCCCTTCAGAGCAGTCAAGGCCCCTCCACCTCTCTGGTCTGCTGCTCACGCTGGAGTAGGAGCCCTCAAGGGACCCCCAGACAGGCTCCTGCTCCCCCAACCCCCACACATTGTTGTGCAGGCTGGTATCTTCATCTATTCAGTCACAGGAGTGTGTGTGGGCAGGACTCCCAGCGTCCCCCGGAAGCACCTTCCCGCGTACAGCTCCCCAACCATCTAGACTCCCACAGGGCCCACTAGGATCCAAAGCACTCCTCAGCTGAGCGCTCCTGGGAGGTGGGACCAGTGATCCTGACAACGTGGGACCTCCGAGAGGGGGTAGGTGTGAGTCCCCCCCAGACAGACATCTATTCCTGTGCCCACACTGGGTTTGGGGTAGGGTTTCCATCCACAAACTTTAACCCCTGATTTTTTTTTCAGAATTAAAATCACAGCCTTTTTGCAACCCCTTCCAATCCTTTGCTTGTGCAAATACACACACACACACACCTGCTTACACATGAGGGTGTACACACACTCTGAAGCTCACCCGCTAGAGCATACTCCATTCACACATGCAGTCCCAGCACACTTTTGCACATGTACCCTCTTACACAATCCACATCATGCGCATACTCATGTCCATGTGCACACACACATACATGCACAATGTCCCCTCTCTCAAAATCAGCCGATGAGCAGGAACTGTTACTCGCCTGACCGCCATGTATTCTGGGTATGTACTCTCTGAGGATGCTGGAGCGGCCCCACCAAATGAGGATCTGGTTTATTCTCAGCTCTGCTCCCCTTAAATAGCTGCTCCTCTGGGAGGTTGGGAATTGCATTTGAGGTGCATCTGTTTTGGACCAATCTCACACTTTCAATAACTCTATTGGTAGCAGGGGATCCCGACACAGTGGGGCCTCCCTGAGGTCACAGGTTGGATAGTGCACATTAGATATCACTGCTCCCCACAGCGGAGGCTGCTTAGAAATTCCATTAAGGGATCCTGATCTTGGTGTCAAAATTAGAGCTCCACCCTCTCTTGGCAAACTGCAGAGACCCTAGCACATGCCTCCAGAAACACATGCATATTCTCACACAGTTGCACACGTGCACACCTGGAGCTCACCTGCTAGAAGATGTCACTGTGCCACACGCTCACCTGCACACATGCAGCTTTTGCACCCCAGCCCCTTGCACTAGCTGGAGCATGGACTGAAGCCTACGTGCCCGCGCTCTCTCTACACGTGCACACACAGCACATGCCCGCGGGGCCCCCTCCACGTCAGCCAGTGGCAACAGCTCTTGGACTCCCAGCGAGCAACAGATTTCTGCGTATTTACCTCAGAAGATGCCGGAGTCATTTGTTCCAAGCGATGCCTGGTGTCCCCAATGCCTGCTCCTTAAGTACCTGCTCCATGGGGGGATTGGGAGTTGTTGGGGTTTGCTAAGGTGTGGGGTGTGGCCTAGTGATGGAAATTGACTTACAATGTTGGGCTTGCCCAGACCCCAGGAAATACCCTCATTTCCCCCAAGTCAGGTGGCAAATTCTTCTTTTGCCATGAGCTGCTGCCAACATTCAGATTCTTTTGTAATGTTCCCATGGACCTTGCTCTTGCTGAGTGAGTTCCCATAACTGACTGTAGGTGACGGGCGATCAAGTCCTGGCAAATGTTTCTAGGAAAGGTCAGGACCAGGCTGCAGACTCACTAGTCCAGTGATGACCCTCAAAACCATGGCTGCTGCCACCTCAGGTGGGCTTGGGGGCGAGAGACAGCCCTTGTGTTCTTTCCTGTTCCTTCATGAATATGCATTTCTCCACCTGGAAAAGGACGGAAATGGTCCTGGACCCCTTCAAAGCCCTTTCTCAACTCATGCCCAGGCCCCACCTGTTGGAGTAACAGCTGACTCCCGGATCTACTGCGCCTTAATCTGCAGCCTTCAGGGAGTCGGTCGCTCTGGCTTTCATTTCTAGAGCAAATATATGCTTCCCTGCTCGGCCATGCACGGCCAGAATTTAGCTTCCGTCTTCTTAAGCAAACACCCCCAACTCCTGTCCCCAAAGCAGCAGATGGCAGAGTCCATGGGACTCACATTCTCTCCGCTCCACGCTGCCCAGGCCACCACAGTCTCCAGTCCCCCAACTGCCCAGGCCTCCGATCCCCAGGTCCCCACATTTCCCAGGCCCCTGCATTCCCTGGGCCCCTAAATTCTCCAGGCTGTACATCCCCCAGGGTCCAGCAGGACACAGGCCCAGGAGGCCTCCCCTGGCCAGCAGAGCATGACCAGCTACACTGAGAGGCGTCAACTCCTCATGAGCAAACAGGCCTGGGGGGCCCAGGCGTAAGCAGCCCTGTCCCTGTGGCCGGGCAGCGCCTCGACTGTGCCGGAGCAGCTGGCAGTCCTCGAGGCCTCCGTGAAAGTGAGGACCCACGTCGGTGTCTGAGGACTGAGATGGGGGGTGCCGCAGCCAGCAGGCAGCGGCTCCTGCAAATGGTTTATCAAGAGCAGCCTGTGTGGGGGCTGCACGCGCCCCCCAGATTCTTTGTCGAAGCCCCGCCTCCAGGGCCTCAGAATGCGCGTCATGTGGACACAGGGGCTTTGTGCTGAGGATGAGGCTTCCTAAGGATGAGGCTATGGCTGGGCCCCTCCAGCACATTCTTATGAAAGGGGGATCTGGACACGGATTCCCACCCAGGAGACGCCCTTTGAAGATGAGGAACGGGGCCGGACGAGGCTCTGGCAGCCAGGGAGTCCTATGGGCGGCCTTGGGGGTGGGGCATCCTGGCCTGGAGCCCTCTGAGTCCTCAGGAGGCAGCAGGCAGGCTGGATGCTGCCCTGGACTGTGGGCTCTGGTTCCTGGAACCATGGAGCCACCAATCAGCCCCAGTCCTCAGCGTGACCTGCAGGGGGCACCCTCAGCCCCGCGCTCCTCTCACTGACATTTTGTCTGCATGGACTTTTGTCACAGGCCCAAGTCCTGGCAAAGAGGAGACAAGCTGGACCTGAGCCTTTTGTTGAGTGAATCGCTGCAGACGGCCTCTGCCCCTCAGGCAGACGCACTCCCAAACAGCAGCCCTGGTCTGGTGTCCCGGGCAGGACAGTTCATGCCAATCATTGCCTGCCCTCTCACCCATCTTTCTGGAATTTTCCCAGGTTCTCAAAGTCCAGGGGGTGGGCTCTCCTCAGCCTCCCTCACCTCACATCCTCTCACATCCCACAGTCTCCCCGGACCACATGGAGCACTTGGAGCCCATCAGGGAACCAAACTGAATCTCTGCCCTGGGGGGGGGGGGGGTGTCTGCTTGCAACCTTTGTCCCTCTTGGGCCTGGACCCTTATGTTCTTCTTGTTGAGTCTCAGGTGCTGTGTACACTGGGGCACGAGTCCTTACCAGATGGGTGATGTGCACTTTGGCTCCTCGTCTATGGCCTGTGTCCTTTGGGGTAGAAGTTCTTCGTTCTAATAAATCCCAATCCCAATCCTTCCCCCATGTCCACCTTCAGGGGCATTGGGTTGGTAGCCTACAGTCATCCATACGAGGATCTTACACTGGCTGCCTCCTGCTGAGGCCCCCAGAGTCACCAGCTGCTGTTCATGACTGACTCTGCACCAGCCTCTGTTGTGTGCACATGTGTAGAATGCCAGCATATTCACTTTCTTTTTCTTAATTGATCTTACTTTTTTCAATTCCCCCACCAGCCTAATGATATCCCAATTACTGATAATGTAATCGTAAAAAAAATGATGATTGCTATTATTTATTTATAAATGACTTTAGGCAAAGGTGTCATTAGTGATGCTATCTCACCAACAATTATTTGTTGGTGAAATAACAAGTTTATATCTAGACTGAATGACTGCGCATAAATCACTCCAATATAATACTGAAGAGCAACTTTCGGGATCATTTCAACTGCAACTAGTGTCTATATTTGGTGTAATATTCTTATCAAAATATGATTAGTACACACACACACACACACACATGCGCGTGCACATACATACACACGAGCACGCACACATACGGAGTTTCCAGTGAGTTGCCTTATTCAGAGGTCACGCAGGTGCAGCTGCTCCTGCATCGGGCGGCAGGACAGACCTGGAGGTAGCAGGGGCGCTGGGCGATCTGCTGCCCATGGAGCCAGGGAGGGCAGACACACAGGCTCCTGCTCAGCGATCCTCGGGCACAGACTTTCTGTGGAGGGGGAGAGGGGTATAGGGCAGCTGGAAGGACATGGGGGTTAGTGACATGCAGGATGAGGGGCGCTCAGCACTTTGGGGAGCCTCTGTGACCAGGTGGCCCTGGTCGCCCCACCCCCCCATCAGAGCAACCTTTCTCCCGTGAGTCACTGCAGGAGCCTGGAGTAGGCCCAGCAGCGTCTGAATCAGACCGGGGCGCCAGGTCCAGGGCATCCCAGTCCTGGGGTCCACATGGGGGCGGTGCTGCTGTCCTCTCCTGGGCCACGCACCTGCGGCCCCTCTCTGTGGCGGCTCCCAGTTTCTCTCTCTGCCCTCCCGCGTGGTTCGGTGGTCAGCTTCTGAATGTACTGCCCCGCCAGCCGGCACTGCGCCCGGCCTTACCGCGGGACTGGCGCTCATCGGGGTCTCGGGATAGCGGCTCTCATTGGATGATGCCACCTTCTTTCTGGGCCCGTCCCCACTTCAGGTTCATGCCTGCCGGCTGTTTGCCCCTGAGGGCCCCAGTCTCTATCCAAGCGCCTTCCTCCATCTGGGCATTGCTCCCACCTCTGTGTTCCTGCTCCCACCTTAGCCCCGACTGAGCACCCCCAGGCGTCTGCGCAAAAGCCCTGTCCCAGCAGGTTGAGGGTTCTTGGGACAGTGCTAGCTCAGGGCCAAGGGGGCCTGTCCCTTCAGGCTGGGGGGATTAGCTAAGGTCTGTGGATCCCGATAAGGCTATGATCCGGCTGATTCAGGACGCAGCTCCACCCTGGAGGGCTCTGAGTGACGGCCTGTTCCCTCTGGCAGGAGGGCCAGACTCTGGATGTCCGTGGGGCTCCCGCATCTGTGAGGGCAGCTGGGAGCCGAGTGTGGAGACGCCCAGCTGGATCCAGCGGAAGCCGCTCCTTACTACATCCGGGCCTGTCTTCGCCGCTCATCCATCTGGGGCTTTAAGATTGTCTTGCTATGGGCCCCAGGCAGGACTCGAACCGCGATCCCTAGGCCCGGCCGCTTCATAGGCTGAAGCTCACAGGCACGAGCCACCGTGCCCGGCCCAACAGTCTATCTTATCAGTAGCCAATGTGTTCTGTGGTTTGGCTGGAGGTGGGGAGCCTGCAGGGCCTGGTCCCCGGATTCTGCTTGCTGAGGATACCAGGGGGGCAGCCTGTAGGAGCAGGTACAGAGGCCGGGACAATTCGGTCAGTTCTGCTGAGGGAGTTGCATGACCAGAGAGGCAATCCAGCTGGAGGGACCATCTGGAAAAGTGGGTTCTGGCGAAGGAAGAGGGTGGCGAGGCGTATATGCAGTAAAAAAGTTTGAGCTCCCCTGAACCCATCATCTACTTCAACTACCAGCAACACTCTGCTGTTATCAGCTCTATTCCCCTCCCTTGGCACCTCCGCTCCATCATCACCATCATCACCTTCAGTTCTTTCTTAGAGCTGAAATATAATACACACATTCTCAGCTTGTCGGCTTTGACAAACAGATTCGCCCACGCAGCATGGACGCCATCACGCTGTAGAACAACCACGTCTCCCAGGAGCAGCCCCGTGTGCCTTGCCTGCCGGTCCCGTGTGGGGCAGATGTTGCTTGGGCTGCCATAGCAGAGAACCAAGGACTTGGTGGGTAAACAGCAGACATTTCTTTTCGCACAATCCTGAAGATTCAAGTCCAAGAGAAAAGTGTGGGCGTTTCGCGCTGTGCTCACATGTGGACCTGGTCCCCGGCCATCAGTTGGACGCTAGTCAGCGTGGGCCAGGGTTCCATGCTCATGGCCTCACTGGACCTTCATTATCTCTCTCAAGACCCCGCCTCCCAAGGTGGGCACAGCCTGAGGCACGGAAGGTCAGGGCACCAGCATGTGACTCTGTGGGGGACACAATTCAGCCCTCAGCCCTGGGGAGAGGGTGGTGGCTCCCCCGGTCTGCTGCAGTCTGGACCTCTGACCCTTGACAGCCTCCTGTCCTGTGCCAGTTGTTCTCACACTAGCAGGACATGGGGTGGATGTAGGGGCAGTACACACACACACACACACACACACACACACACACGGAGTTCCCAGTGAGAATCTTTATTCAGAGGCCACACAGGTGTAGCTGCTCCTGCAATCAGGAGGCAGAACTGACCTGCAGGACAGCAGGGATACTGGGTGATCTGTTGCCCACGGAGAAGGGAGGGCAGACACACAGGCCCGGGCTCAGAGCTCCCCTGAGACAGACTCTGTTGGGGTAGAGGGGGCTCTGGGCTAAGAGAGGGATGTTGTTCATCATAAGCGTCCAAAGAGGAGCAGCCAGGGAAGACGCTTGGCAGGGAGGGTCGAAGCACCGCCACTGAGCTGTATTCCGCAAGCGGGGTTGCTCCCAGCGCAGTACTGCCTCTCGTAGAACCGGTAACTTGTATTATAGCTGTCCACGTTTCTCATAAGACAGAGGGCAGTGGCTTTATCACACTCACACAGTTGTCTCCTACAGTAGTCTTTACTCACTGAAATCAAAGAAAGGAACTGTTAATGAGGGTCTGTTAATATTCGGAGGCTCTGCGTGGGAACCCTGAGGAGAGTCAAGGCCAGTCCCCTCCACTCCCAATTCCAGAGCTTCTTCCCCTTTCCCTCCTCCCACTTCTTGGACATCATCCTCCAGAAGCTTCCATCGCGAGACAAGCACCAGACTGCAGACAGAGCTAATGAATGGGAACAGATGCCTGCCCTGGGAAGCTGGCGCCCTGCCTGAGTGGGAGACCCAGCAGCCCGGCCCTGAGGTCTCTGGGAAGGTGTCACCTCCAGCCATGGCCTCTTTCTCTACCTTCACAGATGTGCGGAGAACCCGCCTCCAGAGGGAGGGCATGTCTGTGATTGGTGAAGCCAATCACGGCCGCCCCTTCTCCTTTGCAGTGATTGGTCCCTGGCTGGCACGTGGCCTCACTCTGGCCAATGAGCTGCAAGGGGAAGTCGGCTGGGGCCCCTGGGGAGCTGCTAGGCCTCCCTCCAGGAAGAGCCCTGGCCTGGGGACCCTCTGCTGCAGGAGAGGCCGCCACGCCAGATGCAGCCGCCTGAGTCCAGCGCCAGCCGCGTGGCTGCTGCCAACATGGCGGAGACGGGGCTGGGAAAAGGCTGAGCTCTTGGGGAAGCTGTGGACACGGCTGGGCGCTGGCACGGCCCCTCCCCATGCTAACCCGCCCTTCCCCGACTTTCTTCTGTTTGCACTTGGTGCACTTTGCCCCCAAAGCCGCTCAGGCCACACGAGCCACGGAGACGCCATGATGGGGCAGGATGGCGAGCTTAGAGCAGTCGGTGTTGGGTGCTCACCAGGCTTTCCTACGTCCCGCTTGTGGGCTGGCTCTCCGGGGACACCGAGCAAACCCTTCCAGGTGCCACCCCCTGACCGGTC
>PVHY01026221.1:0-17518 GCA_004024945.1 Uropsilus gracilis
GCACACCCACGGGGCCCAGGTGCATACATAATCATGGGGAGGGTGTAGTACCACAGATGCTGGACATACAAAGGAGGAAAACCAGAGTACCTCATTTACCCTACAAGGAGAGAATGCACAGTTACTAAAACAGAGTAAAATATATTTTAAAAAGCCCACAACATTGTGGTACAATGTTTTCTTGTCTAATGGGAAGTAAAAACCTGAAACATGTGACATATTTGGTTTCAGGAATCCCAGCAAGATGGAGAAGGAGTAAAGACGTTGGACTCACCACCTCTGCACAGTCACAACTGAGTACTACTTAGATAAAGACAATGGGTCCTAGGCTGGGCGTGGTGGTGCAAACCTGTAATCCCAGTTACCTGGGAGACTGAGGCTGGGGATCACTTTGATACAGGGTAGTGATGCAGTTAAAAATTATATTGGTGCCAAAATACCCTGGTGGGCAGAGTCTGAGAGAAAGACCCCTGTGAGAGAAAATGAGAAGCTGGGAAGCAACAGAGGGCATATTAAAAAAAATGGAGAGGGTAAGGAAAGAAAAAAATAAAAAGAGAAAGGAGAATAGTGGACTGAGAGAACAGGCCCATGGGGCCTGGCCAGGGGAAACCTCCTGGAAGAGAGAGCTGGTGGTGGCGAGGAACCATAGTGGGAGAGTGGCCAGCAGAGACTTAACTGGTGTGGAGTCAGAATGGCAGGCTGGGGGTGACCAAGGGGCTGCTGAGGGCAGGTCTGATTGATTTGGCTGGAGGCTGCTGAAGGTGGGCCTGGTAGAGGAAGCTCATTGAGTCGTAGCAAGGTGGCATATTTGGAAAGCTGAGTTTCCATCACTTGGAAAACTTTGAAGAGGCTTGTAGAAGCAGAGCAGTGCAACACACTGGAGAAGTGAAGAAAAGAAGTGAAGAAAAGATGCTGGAGAAAGACTGGATTTTGCAGAAATACCTACTTATCAGGTTTGGAGGGGCAAAAGGGTACCATCATGGACATGTGTTTGGAATTTTCAGACTAAATGTTGATTAGAGTAAAATAACTGGCTACTTATGGCATTAAGGAATTTTCATTCTCCTGGTTAATTTCCCTTATTAATAAAAACCCTCTTGTTTAAATTGCTTTGTGACTTTGGCAACTGCTGTACACGCAAGTGATATGGATCTGGTAAAAAAGCTAGGCAGCAGAAGCCACATTTTAAAAAGTGTCACTTCCCCCCCCCTCCCCCCGTGGCTTGTTGGTTGGTGGCTTCTGCCCCTCTTGCACCTGATTTCAACTTGAGTCCACGGGTTCAAGAAAACAGGTCCTGGAGGGTGACTGAATGGTCATTATTCATGCAAAGAAAAGCAATGCAGCAAAGAGGTCAGGAAACATGACAATATCATGTTTGGGATGCAACCCAATAGAAGGAGGGGCAGCTGCTCTGGGAGCCTCTCTGCTGTAGTTGATGGTATATCTTTTGCCCACACCAGAGATTAGAACCCAAGGCTACATTGCAGAGGGGTAGGGGGTACACAATCAGTGTGCAAAACAGAGGGGCCTGATCTTAGAGAACTACAGGAGTTAGGGAGGATGCTGTAGAGGAAAGCTGAGGGAGCATTAACATGGTGCCTGCAGACACTTTTACTAGAGGGCAAAGCCCTCTCCCCCTCCTGCTAATAGGGATGGTCCTATTGACTGAAGGCTAGGTTTTTATTTCTGTTTTAATTAAGTTTTTATTAATGAAGTACCATTGCTTTACATATTTGCTAATATTTTGACAATATATTAAAGCTCTTTGTTTCATTATTTTAGTAATTGCTTCACTATGATAAATAACCTCCCAGTAATAGCAACCATGTGACATTTTGAATAAGGGCCTTACACTCATATATTTCTATCATATAATCATATAATAGGCTTGTTTTAGAGTGGTAATTGTCTGTTTGCATCTCTGGCGCCTGACTTAGGTTACTGGAGACTGAACCAGAGCAGAAAAGTTAGTTGGGAGGAAATCAAAAGGAGTGGAAAGTTCATCTGGGTCCCACACAAAAGAGGAGCCTCTCTCAAGCTGGCTTCTTGTGTTATGCAAAAGACTAGCATCCTCCCCACCTGGGGCCAAAGCTAAGATAATAGCACAGGCTGAATTTGTTCCCACTCCCCAGTGTTTATTCACTGGTGGACTTTGTATACACAGGCCAACTTCATTAATTCAGTTCATTTACTTTAAACCAGCCTCATCCAGTGGAGAAAAGCATAAATAATAGAACTGTCATAGGGGGATATATGGAATAAGTCCCATGGTGATGGTGTTAAAGCACCTGAACTCTGGCAGCAAGAGTTGGTACTTCAAGGCAAGACTCTTGGACTTGCAAGTCAAGGGCGATGTACCACAGTCTTTGGAGGATGGCAGACAAATGCTCCAAAGAAACATTTGTTCCTCTTCTGCCTGTGATCATAATTGAGAGTGACCTGTATCACAGTTCCCAGATCACTCTGCTTCTTCCCCAGTTCCCACAAAACTACCATTTGCAGGAACCACATAGCAGAGCTGGAGCATGGCTGAGAGTTTTGTACTGCCTGAAGCTACTGAAGTTTTAACTGAGGCGCTGATCTAGGGAAGAAGGTTCCTGTATGTCTGCCCTACCCAAATAAGGCTTCCACTGTGCTTTAGAAGGCTTGAATCTTGGTACTTGCTAGCAGCAACCTCTTGGGTTCTAGCTCACTCCCCTTCTTGCCAGCATTAGACCTTGAGTCATTCAAACATACAGAAATGTCAGTCTACAAAACAACAGACACCTCCTTGTCCCAGATAAACAATGTAGGGTTATAGCTGACATCTGTAATATTAGTGTAAGGTCCATACACCAAGACAAGAAAACTCAATATGTCAACCCATAAAAAAACTGAAAGTGAAGAGATTATACCATAGATGACTGAACAACAAAAAGAACTATCTAAATTCAGCAAACTATGTAATTGATGTGAAGAAGAATTTAAAGCAACAACTGACAAACTAAAGCAGAATTACAAGGATTGAGAACAGACAAGAAGCTTCAAACTGCAATAGTGGAATTATGGAATTCCACCATTGAACTAAAACATATGGCAGAGGCACTTAATAGTAGACAAGTTGCTGATAGGTTAATCGAGGCTGAATGTATAGTAGCGGAAGACACAGAGGCAGATCAGAAAAGAGAATGAAATCATTGTAGGAACTCTTTGGGACAATACCAAGAGAAATTATGTATGCATCATGAGGGTCCAAGAAGGAATTGAGAAAAGGATAGAGCACTTATTTAAGAAATAATCACTCCCTAATTTGGGAAAGGAAATAGATATCTGATTGGAGGCTCAAAGGGTTTCAAACAAAATAACTCCAAATAGACACCTCCCCCAAATAACATAATTAAAGTACTTTGGCTGAAAACTAGTGACAAGGGAAGGATACTAATAGTAGCCAGAGAAAAAGGAGTTACATACAAGTTACATTTATTGGAATACCTGTAAGATTAACCATGATTTCCTGGCAAAGCCCTTGCAGGCCAGAGAGATTGGCAGGAGATATTTAAAGTCCTCAAAAAAAGGGCTTGCAACTGTGAATATTTTATCTGTAGTCTGACATTCACGACCAAAAAAAGGATAGCCATGTTACCAAAAAATGAAAATTATTATTTTTTAATTAATTTTTTCTTACATTGTTATACCCCCATAAGATAATTTATCAACACTAGACCAACCTGGAAAGAAAGACTTCAGGAACCATTACAAAGTAACAAGACATTTTATCTAGAAGTAACAGACACTAAACTCATAGGACATGGAAAGGGAGGAAAGTAAAGATGTGGATCTTATTAATGAGATTAACGAGTTCAAGTTCAAGTTCTTCACAGGTCGCATGAATGGACCATCACACATGGACCTCAAAATAAAAACCTGACAAGAAATTCCTAAGAGGAAATGAAAATCAAAACATAAAAGAACATTGTCAGAACGTAAGTGATGAGAAGACATAAATAAAAGAACAAAGACTTATTATGAAAACACCAATAAAACAAATAACAAAATGGCAATATAGACATATTGTTCAACAATTACCCTAAACATAAAAAAACTTGAGTTCACCAATGGAAAGGTCCAGAGTGACTGAATGGAACATAAACCAAAATTCCGTCTTTTGTTGTTTGCGGGAAACTCATCTTAGTGCTAAAGGCAAACACTTGCTTCAAGTAAAGGCTAGAATATCATCCTACAACCAGAGGGTCATCGGATTTAATCAAGCTGTGTAGAAAAGGACCTTTATAACTCTGCTGTGTGAGTTGGTACAATCATTTAAAAAATAATTTGGCAGTATGCACGGAACTGAAAATAGATATCCCTTAGAGCCAAGAAATTTTGTTGCCAAGTATGTAGCTTAGAAAATTCTGGAACACAGACACAAGTAAATATGTGCAGAGATGATTTTTAATAGAAAAGAATAAAAGTAAAATGATGTAATTTTAGTGTGGTATACAGTCGAAGCACAAAACATTAAAAAGCATATAATCTATATTTATATCTATAGCCACAGTTAGAACTATAATTCACTATAATTGGATTTCAGGAAAGCTATTCTTTAAAAACAAAAAAAAATTGATAATATTATCACATACGATGTTGTTAACATTGATGTGAATAAAAGCTACAGAAAATGTGATGTGATAGTTATATTTGCAATTGAATATATAAATTTAACAGTTAAAAGATATATATTAGGAAGAAAATGAAGCTGACACATGATGTGTGTGTGTGTGTGTGTGTGTGTGTGTGTGTGGTATTCCATTCATGTAACCACAAGATAAATATGAGAAATGATTTTATTTATCACTTTTGTGTGGTCTCACACTGTTCATTTTGCTTAAGATTTTCTATAGCTTTAAAATCTCTCAAAGACTAAAATTAAAACCAACATTATAACAGTATTTTCTTATTTTTTTTATTTTACTCTGGTTTTTCTTTTTTTTTCCTTTTTTAAAATTTATTTATATATAAATTTCACAACATTGTATTCTCAAGGATTTGCCCCCCCCTCCATTCCCCCCATTTCCCTCCTGTTCATATTTGTTCGCTTCATTTTGGTGCTTAGCTTGTTTTGACTTTCCTCAAGGCTTTTGTGTATTTGTTTTTTCACTATATCCCATACATTAGTGAAACCATTTGGTTTCTGCCTTTTTCTTTTTGGCTTGTTTCTGCTAATATGATTTCTTCTAAATACATCCATTTTGTTATGAAGTCGTCAAATTTGTCATTTTTAATTGATGGGTAATATTCCATCGTGTATATATACCACATTTTTTTCATCCAGTCATCTGTTTTGGGGCAGTATTTTCTTATTTTTAAATGGCACTTACAATATGATTTTTAAAGACTGCATAGTATCCTATATTATTAATTGCCCATAATGATTTTAGATTATTTTATTATCATATCTTTTAAATTTTCCATGGTTATAAATAGGTTGTTATAAATAGGTTATAAATAGACACATACATAGATAAAATTATTTTCATCCATTTGATATTTCTGACACCTGGAATATTGAGTTCAAGACTTAGAATACATTTTTTTTTGTCATCTCATTTTATTGTTATAGGTTTTGCTTTATATAGTTTGATATATTATTTGGCATATAACATTTCATAAGTATCAGATCATCAGTGTGAATTGTGTGTTATATTTATAAAATAGACAACATATTTTCTTTAATGTCTTTATTGCCTCAATTAATTTGTACCTGACTTTAGTATAGTAATTGCTGTTTTTTTAATTTTACAGATAACCTTAAACTTGAAAGAAACATAATTTCTAAATTACATAAATTATTTTGACCATAGAAGATGGCTTTTCAAAAATTTAATGAAGACAGTGATTCTGATTTAACCCCTGACAGAAAACAATAACATTTTGGCTTCTGAAAATGGGAGAAAAACTGATATTACTAGGAGTAGGTAAAGATGATGAAAGAGAAAATCTATTAATTAGTAACAAATAATAATAGAAAAATACTACCAGTAAAATTAATATCAAAAGATAATCAGCAATCTAAAATAAGGTCTTCTAACATCATAACTAATGTTGAAACACTACTTCTGTTAGAATTCTATTTAGTTCATAAACAAAAATATTTTCATTTCATTAGTATCATAAGCATAATCTTAAAAATGAAATATTAAAAATATTGTTTCCTACACAATATTCCAAAATATTCTAAGGTAATTCTCTAGAATATGTTTCAAAATAGAATATTTAAATAATAAATTAAAATATCACAAAATATTGCTTTCAGTTCATGTCTAACTGAAAGATATATTTTTCTAAGTTTTTGATGAAATCTTGAGACATTGTCACCAGACTCTCAGTGCTCCTTTGCCACACATTAAACTATATATATGGCTCACAGTTTCAGCTGAAATTTCATTACATCAAACTTATGTATAATTTTGAAGATAACAGATATCATTAAATATTATGTCTTCAAATAAGAGAACAATTAAATCTCTATACAAACTTAGGTGTTTCTTTTCTATTTATCCATTAGATATTCATTAGAATCTAATAAACTAAAAATGTCAGGAATATTATAATGGGCAATGCTCTTTGATGTTTGAGCCCAACATTAATACACTTTAATCTTGACCACTCATGCTTTATATTATTTTAAAGTATCTTGTGCTTGTTTGCTTTCTCTGTGTATTGTATCTGTATGTATAGAGTCCTTGTAAATAGAATTTTCTTTTCTATTTGAAATCTGTTTTTGGTTAATGATTAGATCTTAGAAAACAATTTACTTCTGTGTAATTTAATAACAACAAATGATTTCTGGAACTTTTAGTTCTAAAAGCTCTGAGATTGACATCAATGATGTCTTTGATGTCACTTTATGGGCTCTTTGGTGATGGGAAAACTATGGTGACCATACCGGAGGAGAGGAACCCTATATTGTGAAGCCACAAACAAGAATGTTAAAAAAAAAATCCACAAAACTGGCGCCTATCCTTATGCATTGTTTGATTTTTAATTTAGAATTTAATTAACTAATTTCATTTGTTTCTTACATCATTGTTCCTTTTTGTACAGTATGTTTTCTCCCTCTGGTGTAATTCCCATAAAACTCTCACACTCCAACACTTCTGAGCATCTCTGTAGTCCCTTGTGCTCTTCTCCCTCCTCTTTGACTCATCTGCCACCTCCTTCCCTACTGTATATCTTGGATCTATAGTTTGCCTGTTAGTTTTCTTTTTTTGAACTCATTCTGCATGTTATCTGAGTTAGGCTTCCTATTACCTTGCCCATAGTGGATGTTAAATATCCAACAATCATGTTAGGACTAAAAGACAAGTCCATGATGGAACATGTCTGGTGGTGTCAGTTGATTTTCTACAGTCTTTCAAGACATTCTTACAGGAAAAACTCCTTTGTATATCTCATTGATCAGCAATAAATTATATGGTTATGCCTAAGACAAAGAAGGAAGGAAAAGAACTGCTCTACTTAAATATGCATCTTTACATTGGAAATCAGGGTCCTGTTTATGAAAGAGCAATAAGATATTGGAATAAGTAACTACAAATCACAAAACTCGTCTTTCATGTGATGGCAAAATCCAGATCAGTGGAGGTTGAGGTGCGGTTTAGAGGTCATAGAGGTCATGGAACTGTGCTTATAGATAAATTAGTCATAAAGTTTACCCATCAAGAGCCCAAGTAAACTCAAGATACACATGGAATCAGCAGTTGGTAAAGTTACTTTCAAAATGTTTGCTAATTTAATGAGTAATTGTTGGCACAGATCCTACATCTAAGTTAAAATGTCTGTCTAGTAAACTCTGTGACAAGAGTAGTGCCAACTACAAGTTTCTCTTTTCAAGTACTTCAAAGAACAGTCTCCTTTCAACATAATCATCATGATTTGGTCTGTGGGTTGGGAGTTGGTCACCATAAATAATCCCCAAATCCAACTTCAGATAAATGGGGCAAGAGGAAAATTTCACTAAACTTACTTGAACCAACTCTTCAACACAATGTCAATTTGTTCATCTTCTGCAACAGAAATCTGATTCTTTATTGATATGCCACTTATCTCTTTGTTAACACAGTTTTATTACTGAGGGGACAGTATTTAATTATTTTTCCTTCTTCAGTAAAATGAGTAACTTATTTTTTACTTGCTTCACTTAGAAAAGCAATGGAAAGAAGGGGTTCTTCATCTTTTAGGCCACACTTAGACACAGTTATCAGGAATTTAAAGCAATTCTGTACTGCTCTTTTATGATGGGTTTCATATTTAAATACAATTATGATAGAATCAAAATAAAACATTTCACATCTCCTCACAGCCACTACCATGTTGGGTCACTGTCACCTTTTATCTTATTCTGATAACTGTAGAAGCTTCTCCACTGATGTATTTCCAACTTTTCCTCTACTTTCTCAAAAGAGCCACAGTGATCCTGATAAAATATAGTCATATCTTGTCACTCATTGCTCAGAACTGCTTGGTGGCTTCATAACTCATTCAAAACAAATGTAAATATCCTTACAGGCAAACACAACCCCATCATCTGACCCCTTGTTACCATTCTGACTTCGTCTTCTGCTTCTCCAGTGTTCTTTGATCTAGATACAGTGGTAGTCCTAGAATTCCTCCAGACACAGGATCTTTCCACTTGCTCTGATCAACTATGTGTCTCTTAGCTCTAGAGTGGTGATAAAATAGTACAATAAAAGTAAAAACAAAAAGCCTTGCTTCTGATTCATTTCTCTCGAAGTGGTCTGAAAAATTAGAGATTAAAGAACTAAATTGGAACTATAGACCAAGAAGTTCCTAAATTTCTGGAGACTACCAAGCTGGTGGTCTTCATAATCACAAGGGTATCAAAGTTCACCCCTTACCAGCACTACCTCTCTTATCCTGAATTTTCTTTTTGTGCTTCACACACATCCAGTTATCATCTATGCTTCTGATTAACAAGTATTATCTTCCACCTGGATAGTGTGGCATGTTAGATTCTGGAGCACATGGTCAACTCAAAGGGCATTTGCGATCTGGTGGGGGAAATTACATGGGGAAAACATGGAAAAACTCAACACCATACAAGAAGTACTATAATGGAAGTGTGTTCTGGATATATCGTAGCACAGGCAACAGATTTATCCTGACTTGAAAAGGGGGTACAAGGAAGTTTGTCTAGGGGAGGTGGGAAATGAAAGAAGTTAGATGAAAATAAGCATTTCTCTTGCATTAAAAAGTAGGAAGAACATCTGTAGATTGCGTGGCCTGGTTCTTGTTGGGTGTTGGACGGAGTTGAGGGGGTTAAGTCACAGAAGACAAAACAGAAAAAGTACAGGACACATCTTGTTCAGAAATCTGGAACTCACTGGCATGACAAGGGAACCAGTGAAGAGTTCCAATCAAGGGAGCTTGTTGGTCTAATTCACATCCAGAAAAGACACTCAGAAGGTGACAGAAAGAACAACACTGCAATAGTGAAAGATGATGAACAGTGAAATATTCAATGAAGTATGAATATATTTTTCTGCCTCAATGACTGGAAAAATTATTCTTTTTTCTCCTTATATTTCAACAATTTGTCAGTTATGACTTCATTCTCACTTGCACATGCTGATTTTTCTTTAAACAAGTGAAGTCCTTTCTTCCTTCCTTCACTTCCTCCCACCCTTCTTCCTTTTTTTCCATTTCACTGATATTCATATATTTTATGAATGAATGCTGTAAAATCTTCCACTTTTTCAGATACTATTTTATATTTTTATTTTACTTATGGTGTTGAGTTTTTTATTGTTTTGTTAAAATATTTTTTTCTTTGTGAATATATTAGTACAAAACAAGATGTAGTTGACTCTTTCAGCCAGATGCCTTTTGAATTTAATATCTGGGCATAAATATTTAAGAAAGAAGGAATCAGCCATGTGTTTTAATTTAGGAGAATGAGACATAGTTGAAAATAATAGGCTTTAAAGGCTTATGAAGGTTAGTAAAGATGTATTTGGGGATCAGCTATGATATGGGACTTATCATATCCTAGATCTCCCCACTCCCACACAATGATCTTTTTACTTTAGAGTTATGGAACATTCTATTTTTCACAGTAGATAATAGCCATGGAAGGTGAAGGTGACCAAAAGTACTTATTTTCTGGTGCCTAAAATGGACTCTGTGACTCCCCAGCTTACCTTACTGGGATAGTCTTGTCTCTCTCACCCCCAAACAGCATGTAGAGCTTATACCAGTCACTACTTGAGCTGGAATAAATGAAATTTTAGCAGCTCAGGTCATCAATTCCTTTAAACCTGATTTTCAGTGGTTGCCAATCTTTCTATTACTGTAATTGCTGGCTAAATGAACTATAATTGTATTAAGAAATAACTCTGAAATATGTATGTGCGCTCTGCTAATTCTCAGAATATGCAAGGGAAAGGAATTGATTCACTGTGCTTGGAAACACCATTCAGAAATCCTCTCTCTGGGATCTGTCATTGGAGGTCTTTCTGCATTCTGGGGAAAGTCAATGCCAGATGCCCAATAGTCTGAGAGGTAGACCTGCAAGAATCTTAATGAGCTCCTCCTAGCATCTGTGGGAACATCGACTTCTCAGTGCAAACCAAGTCAAAGATCCAGTCAGCATTCTCTGAATTGTAGGGCACAAAAGAATAGAATCAAATGAGAGCTCACATTTTTGATTCTTTACTCTGTTGACAGCCATGAAGGAGTTTTTCAAATACTCCTTCACTTTAATAACCCCTCTAGGTGACTATGAGGGAACTAAAATTTGAAGGTGATGATGGCCTGTCAGTGCTTTCTTGCTAAAATTCAAGCAAATGCCATCTCAGTTCCCAGTCTACCAAGTCCAAATACATAGATACTGGAGAGATACTTCCAGCATTATGAAGGCAATTTTAAAGTACTTTTAGATCTGACCTGGGCTTCCATGTGGTGGGAAATTAAGCAGAAATTTTAATCTAAAAGGGTTCTATGCAGTTCATATGTCTACTATTTGAAAAAAAATAAGTATGTCAAACAACCCACAGTTTTCACCTCCAAGGTTGCCTGCTTCTGTAATGAAGCCCAAAATTGAAGCTTGGGAATTTCTGCTTTTCCTTATGACCAGTTATTAACTATCTTCACTCTTCCCTCTCAATTGGTGCCTATTTCCTCACTTGAGGTAAGGTAAACTGGACTGTGCTGGGGTGGGGGGTAAACCTCAATGCATGAATCACAGTGAAGATGGCACAGCAAACCTAACCCAGTTTCCCAGTTCCCATCTTAAAGAAAGTAGAAATCTTAGTGGGCAGGAATAGGACAGATAAATTAAAAGGAAGCTAAACTCTGACTAAACATGACTTTATATGGTAAACAACATCTATGTACCCTTTATTTCTTAATAACAAACCACATTTTTATGCAGAATAAGATGACTAGCCAAAAAGACTACACTTCCCAGCTCCCTTATACAATATTTAGTCCTCTGATTAAGATCAGAGATGCCTTATGATGCTCTCAGAAAGAGTGATGGAAGGAAGTGAACTCTCCTAAAAGTGATTCCTTTTGGTTCCTGATGCCCCCAAGGTAGCTGAACTCTGGCAGTCATCTTAGACGATGAGGGGAGCTTGAAGATGAAGTCACAGCACAAAGTCCTTGTAGATTTCTGGAAATTGCAATTTATGCTCCACTCTTTTGCCTACTTCTATATGTGTTTCAGGCTCCAGTGGGTAACTTGAACTCAAGTTCATGTATCAGTCTGTTTTCCTACTTGAGAAAGACATTTGGAGTTGTGTCTTGATCCAGTTAGGGATGCCCATAATAGGGAAACTCCTTATCCCCTGGGGACTGACATCACTGGATAAATACTTCAGCTTTACTCCTCCTTCCCTGGGTTGACTCTAAATATACTCCCCAGGTCCCTCCAAAAGGTTCCATTATCCACTCTAATTAAATATTCCCCTTTTTCTGTTTCACTGTCCCCACTCCCTTTTTTGTGCCTCCTGGGGTCACCTCTCAACAAAACACCAGTGTTAATGTCATGTCTTGAGGTTGACTTTTGGAGGAACTCAAGACAAAATGGTGTAGAATAAGTACTGGCTGTAGATGGACCTCACGATTTCCTATTTGTCAAATCCAGTTACCATGCTTTGACCTTCATCTCCCTTCTTCTTGTCCTGGTTGGCAGTACTGATATTTTCTGTCCCATTTAGTCCTGGTTTTCACTCACTTCCTATGTGTTAATGCCTACTTTGTTCATTTTAGAACATTGCCTAAAATAAACTCTGTCTGGTATTTTACCTTTCAGCTCTTTTTGTTCTAATCAAACACACACATACCCCAACATTCTGAACTGCACTGAAGCCTAAAGTCCATAATTGGCTCTCCAGAGCCCCAACATACGTTTGAAGACAATCTCCCCACACTCATCTCCAGTATCCTAAGTGTCAGATACGTTTTATCTGTATTTCTTAAACATTACCTACTCTTCCCTTTCCTATGAACATAGAGCCCTGCAATTTCTTATCACTGACTTCTTTCTTTCAACATCCATTTATGTTTATCTAAATTCTCACTGTTCTCAATGGCCAGCATTGCCTACTTACTGCTCATATTCTCCAATGGAAAATGATACATGTTCCCTGGCATTATACTTACTGCTGCTTTGCATCTGTTTGCCATTTTTTATCTTTGGAATGAGCCCTTGGTAAGTATTTGCTAAAAATGATTAGAATTGCATGTATTTGTAATAGATTTGTTTTTCTTACTTTGCCAATTTCTACAGGAGATAGCTTTGCCAGTTTCTACAGGAGTGGCCTTATTATCCCATATATCTCAAAATCACTGTGATTTTCCATGATGAATACCTGAGACCTATGCAATATTATACTGCAATGTTACTTTAGAAGTGAACCCTCCTAAAAGTCTCCTAGATGATGGAATTAGAGGAGCTCGAGGGGTGGTGAACACATAAGTATGCTGAAGGGGTGGGGTGAACACATTAGCTTGCAGAAGGTTATGGGGCTCTGCACCCCTGCACCCCCATGCCCTGGCTTATGCATCTCTACCATGTTACTACTCTTGAGTTTAACCATTATACTAAACAGATGACTATAAAAAATTGCACATAGGCAAATCATATCTTATTATACCAAAAAGTGGTTGTGATACATCAGCACATTTAATCCTAGACTTCAATTTTGGAGGGTGAAACTTCCGCTTAAACACACATGGCAAATACCTTTCACGAGCCTCTTTCAATTTCAATTTGTTTTCACTTAGAATAGACTAACTGCTAATGATCGCTCTACATCGTTCATAAAACAAAATGCAGAGTGAAACTGACAGATGATAGGAAACACATTCCATGTCCAAAGAGTAGCAAAACATTTGATTTCTAAAAAAGTTCAGTTGAATATCCCAAATTTTTTAGATATCCAAAATGTTCAAAGGCAGGGAACTTCTAGGTTCATTTGAAACAAGAGCACTTCTGTCCTTTGCCTTTGTACCATGTGTCTCTGGGTTCTTCAAGAATTATGAGTGTCATGCTCAGGGATATCTGGGAACATGTATTATCAATCACAGAAATCAATTTTCTTTCAACCAGATCTACCTTCTCACATGTAACAAGTAGCTTCCAATTAAAACCTATTTAATTTCCTTGTTCTGGAGTTGACCCTTGTTGTAAAATATTGTGGGCTGCTTTTTGATGCATGTTCCTACTTAAACTAAATGCCATGCCCATTGGTCACTTGTTCTCCAGGGACCAGAACACTTTCTCTTCTGGAGTTGTACTTCTGCCTCTACCAGTGTTTTAGGAACAGCAGTGCTCGCTAGTTAGATTCAGTGGAAGGAGTTGTCTCAAAAAGATGTGTGACAAAATGGATGTATTTAGAAGAAATCATATTAGCAGAAACAAGCCATAAAGAAAAAGACAGAAATCAAATGGTTTCACTAATATATGGGATATAGTGAAAATTAAAAAAAAAACAACAAAAAAAACCCCACAAAAGACTTGAGGAAAAGTCAAAACAAGCTAAGCACCAAACTGAAGCACACAACTTTGAGCAGGGGGAAAGGGGGGTAAGGGAGGGGAGGTTGGGGGGGCAAATCCCTGAGATTACAATGTTGTGAAATTTATATATAAATAATAATAATAATAATAAGATGTGTGAGAAAGAAAAGAATAAGGTGTTCAGTCAGGAGGCAAAGAGTTTTGCCAGTTTAAAGGAGCACGAGTGAACACAGAAGGGAGCTGGAGAAAGTCTGAATCCTATGAACTTATTTGCCCTCTTGTCTTGATAGTTCTGGAGACTTCTTTTAGTGATTTATTGAGGTACCACTTTTTGAAGCAAGGGAAGTAAGGCAGCAAGATAGGATTCAGGAAATATTTCACCTTATTCTAATCCCACAGAGGGTTCTGGAGAATGAAAGGTTCTTACAACTTATACCCTATTTATACTTGCATCTTCACGCAGAGGAGGCTAGACTTTTACCTGTCAGAATCAGCTACTGGCAACAGGGATCTCCAAGGAGAGGAATATAACTTCCTAGGCATCTCGACAAAGCAGCCCCCATCAGAAGTGGATGGAAGTCTGAGTCATCAGCAACCAATACCCACAGTTGGCATAGTTGTTCTGATAAGCAGAAGTCAGGTAGAGAACCAAGATCATCTGTCATAATAATAGATTGCTGAAATAACTGGACAGAGTGAATTCATAAAATGGAAAATACTGGGCCTGGTATTGAAGTTCATCAGTAATTAGAGTTATAAGGATCTAAATAGACATCAATAATAACTGACATAATTGATGGTCCCTTAAGACAGCATTCTACCATCTGGGGAGTCCATAGGGAGAGCATCTGTACATACTGGGAGGTCCTAGGAAAGGAATTTATACCTGTGCTCTGCCAGCAATGATTTTTCACTTCTCATGTACACAGAAGCTACCGGTCTTCCTAAGGATGCATGCTTGAACCACTGACATTTGAATTCCCCAAGCTAATCAACGGCCAGGCTCTGGTTCAGGTCATGGTCAACATAGTGTCAGGCCATCTGACTTGTATTACTGTGCCTATGAGAACTGAAAGTTGTAATTGACCCTGGAGATGTTTGCCAGCCTATCAAAAAGGAACCCTAAACTTTATCAAGAAATGTATTCTCCAGTGACTAGGAAGAAACCATTTCATTACAAGTCTGTCTTTGGGAAATGATTCTTTTAACTTAGTTACTAGCTCTGCCTGCATGAATTACAAGCTGAATTTTTAGAAATACATAGAAGGAATTCTGAGCTGGCAAAAAAATTCAAACAGAAAGAGCTATGGAAACTGCTCATAATCTATAGCAGCATATTACTCTTATGATCAGCCAAACGATTAGTCAGTCAGTCATTAATAAAGCAAGAGGCTCAAAATTCAAAGTTCAGAGAATGCCAGAGGTGATAAATACCTGGAGATGATGAGCTTTGACCTCCCCAGCTTTCAGATGAGGGCGCTAACACTGAATGTGTTACTACTCATGCGTTGCATGAGTTTGGACACAATACTTCAATTGTCTGTGACTCAATTTCCTTTTGAGTATGTGGAGTACTTAATCCATTGAGTTAAAATCTGAATTAAATGGGTAATACTCATAGAGTCCGTAGACAGTGCCTGGCATATAGTTAAGACCATATGTTTTAATTAAATATACATAATATAAATAAATAACTTGTCTAAGGTCAGTAAGTTAATTGGTTAATGCCATTAAAGGCTTATTAAAGGCTTTTATTGAACTAATATAAAGCATGAGTACATATCAATATTTTATAATAATTTAAGTATAAATAATTCATAGAAATTTGTCAACATACAATGATGTCAAGATATTTTTATACTCAGAGCCATCAATAACAGCATGAGTTAAGAGTTTACACAAGGATTCACACAAGGAAGAATTTTATTTCTTGGTGTTGCTCCTCACCATGTGATCTTGGACAAGGGATTTGATTTCTCTAAGATTTAGTTTCCTCAAATGTAAAATGTAGATAATAAAAAATAATAATAGTTACTTCATAGAGTTGCTTCATAGGAATTAGATATGGTTATACACTAAGTGCATGGAAGATGTTCAATCAATGCTAACTTTTATTACTATTTTTATTACTTATATTACTGGTCTAAGAATTTATGTTGCCTTTCATTGGGTAAGAATATAACATGTTCAGATGTTTATGTTTGCATTGTACTGTATTGTATTTTTTATTGTACTGTTAGTAAAGCAAGATAAAGACATTATGCTCAGAAAATTTGAACATGTCAAAAAACTTCTCTCTTAGCTTATTGGTTCTGAACTCCTTGTTCACTAGTAAGCTAGGGATTAAGTTACCAAAAGCATCACCTCCCTTAATGCTCAGAGAGAGGTAGTAGCTGCAGCTATCATCCAGAGCAAGCAACAAAGTCAAATTTGTGCCTTCATCCCCTAACAGCATTAGGATACAAGATTTTCTTGTATTCCCTATCAGATAATTAACCCCTAACCGGAGGAATTAAGATATCAAATTTTCTTAAGAGCTATCCCTTTAAAGGTATAAGTATTTATATTTAAACAAATTTGAATTTATTACATCTCCTTTAATAACAGACTATACAAGAGCTATTGACACATAACACATGTTCAGACAGCATCACCTTGGGTCCTCTCAAGCTTAGCTCTCTGGTGGATGAGAAATAGGGAAAACCAAAACAACCTTTGTTTTCGGGAAAAACAAGTTGCACACACCACGTGCAATCAGCTGAGTGTTTTTCAAAGTATGATACCCATATCAAAGGCAGCATATGAACTGATACATATCTCAGTTGAGGCTGCATTGGCTTCTAGTAAGAACAAACCTGATTTAAAAATTGCTTAACAGGTTGGGAGCTCTTCCTTATCCAGTAACCAGAGGTGACACCTACTCTGTCTATACTTCTGTTTAGCATCAGTGAGTAAGATTTTCAACTTCCAGTTTGTTGCCTCATTGACCCAGGAGAGCCACTTCAACTCTGCATATGCCAACTTTCAAAGCAGGGAAAAGAGGGCAAGCACACAAAGGCATCCTCTCCCCCTTGGTCAGGTGTAGTTTGAATATTATTAAAACTTCCCCCAGAATTCTTTTGGCGCTACTTTTCTTTAACTTGTTAGCCAGGACCAAATTACCTCCAAATAACTGCAAAGGAAATTGGAAATATGACTTTCTACTCTAGCATATTGCAAGCTCCGAAAAAATGAAACACAAGCTTCTTTATTGTTCAAAGAGAAGGGTAGAAAGCAGTGGATAAGCAAATAACAATGATTAGGTTAATTATTGCATAGTTGTGTTTTTATTTTTTGTTATCTTTCTTCATGGTAATCAGATGACCGTTACTTTATGAACAAATTCAAAAAATTAAACCTGCGTGGATTTCAAGGGAAAAAGCAACTCATGAGGATGAACGGTGCTATGTTGGAAGTACTGAGTTGGTTTATGGGTGACTGAAGTTGAGTAAATAGATC